>BGPR01033618.1:0-16891 GCA_013235015.1 Araneus ventricosus | reverse complement strand
TATGCTGTTCACAAATCACTCTCTTTCAGTTACTTCTCCCCTATATTACCTGGCACTTTTAGTAGTCCATTTAGTAGTCCTCTTTGTTAGGGTTATAAATTTCCCTCGTTCTAATGGTGAACCTTATGATGTTCACAAATCACTCTCTTTCAGTTACTTCTCCCCCTATATTCCCAGGCACTTTTAGTAGTCCCCTTTGTTGGGGTTGTAAATTTCCCTCGTTCTAATGGTAAACCGTATGCTGCTCACAAATCACTCTCTTTCAGTTACTTCTCCCCTATATTCCCAAGCACTTTAAGTAGTCCATAAAATTTTTGTCTCCTCCTCCTTATAACTCCCACTGAAATAACACGATTTCGAACATCGCATTCCGTCCCAGCTCTTCGGTTTAAGCTCAGACGAGCGAAGAAATTTAAACCTTTTCCCAAAGAATCCTCAGGTATCTAACCATCTTTTCGTAAATAGCCATCTTTATGCCGTGGGATGCTCATAAGTATGTCGAACGTCCCTCCTTTAGGACTTTTATAGGATGGGCGAAAAGTATTGCTGGAGTTAATCGTCGTTCTTCACCATGCCTTGAAAAAAGAGGAAGAAAGAAAATGGGTAATTACCATATAGTAATAGATATAAAGTGACAAAACTTCTGTCTGAAATATTAAGAGGAAGAAAGAAAATGGGCAATTACCATATAGTATTAGATATGAAGCGATAAAACGTCTGTCTAAAATATTAAGAGGAAGAAAGAAAATGGGCAATTACCATATAGTAATAGATATAAGGCGATAAAATTTCTGTCTAAAATATTGGCATATCGGAGTAGTTTGGTCAGTTGAAACAGCTTGATGTATCAGTTAAGCAAGCTAAATATCAGAAATGACACTGGATGTGACATTTCGGGACAACTTCTGAGAATCTTCTCAGTGAGAGGACTAGCAGTTAACTGACGCCTTCTTCTTGTTAAATAAGTAGACCTTCAAAGTTACAAAAACTTTTCGAATTATTATATCTTATTTAATGAGTATTGATATAGAAAAGTATATTTAGTTAAGAAGTTTTCTGATTTGGTTTATTAACAAGTAGTCAGTGACTCGTGAGTTCAGAAACGAGCATTGCTGCAAAAAGTGATTCTCAAAAGTTTATTATAGTTCAAATGTAGGGAAAAAAGAAACTACCTTTAAGTAGTTGAAAATTTTAAACTGAAATTACCTGAAATGCATTTCAAGAAAAATATAGATGTATTTTTCAATTCCTACTATTAGTTCACACTCCCGCTACATATATATTTTTATATATCTTGTTCAAATTTTCAATCGTTAATAAAATACTTTTTATTCATCCACTTAAGTTCAAATACATTTTTTTAAATTTGTAGTGGATGACACTTGATGTTAATACAGTTTTTTCAAATATTAATTCATTAATTAAATTTAATTAATTAATATTTGAAAAAACTGTATTAACATCAAATGTCATCCACTCAAGTTCAAATATATTTTTTAAAACTTGCAGTGGAACTTATTAGTATTACTTGAAGTTAATACAGTTTTTTCAAATATTAATTAATTAATTAAATTTAATTAATAAATTAATTAGATGTCTGGAAAATTTTTTTTTTCAGATTCTTTTTTTATTTGGGTTCTAGTCAACACCATATATAGAAAGGAAAATGGAAAATTGCAAGGAAATTCGCTTTCTATTTTGCCACTTAATATTGTGATTCTGTCATTTGTATATACATATTTATATTAATTGTAATTATTTATTAAAAAGTAACTAAAATAAAATTTTTCTTTGTTGACCTAAGTAGGAATTGACTTAAATTTTTTTTTATTTTTATATTACTTGTTTTTTCTATGAGTGATTTCTAAAGGAAGGAAACGAATATGTATTAAACCATATGTGTTTCCATCCAGACGATGTCAAAATTAAACCAAAATATAAAATTTAAGAAAAATGAATCAAGAAAAAGGAACAAAATCCAAAGCTGCGTTACTATTAAGTTCAAGTAGAGAAAACCTGGCTTTTCGAATCACTTACGTATTCAACAGTGAGCGAATTTTCGTGCTTTCCAGTACTATTTGGTATGCAGCTCCATTCTTTAGTTCTTCTGCTTATTGATTCAAGTTTAAAAAATTATTTCAGGGGCTGTTGCAGTTCTGTAGCCCTAACGGACGAGCCATCACTGCAAGTAGTCTAAATATTTTCATTAAATTGGGCCTATTGTTGAAAATTTGATTTTTAGCAAGTGACTTTTTTGTTAAACATGGGAGAAAACAAGCTAAAAGTGTTGAGCGGAAGCCATTTAAAGCTATTAAATTCAAAATAAATTCTAAAGTGTTTTCCCATGTATAAATAAAATATTCAATTTTCGAGTTTTGCATGGATTCGCATATCTGTTTTAATGCTTTCATTTATAAATTGAAAATTTCGCGTATACAAGTTCAGGTATTCTTCTCAAAGGTAAGTTTTTGAAATTCAATATGATACTACCCAGACAGAAATTTTAGTTTGCAGCAAGCTTGCACTGCAAATCTGCAAGCTTGCAGCAAGGTTGGCTCGACAAGAGTGCAAGCTTGAAACAAGCTTGCAGCAAGTTAACGCAAGCTTCGAAATCACCACGCGACGAACTTGCAGCAAGCTTGCCACGTCAAACTCATTGCAAACATAGCAAAAACAGAGTACGAACACAACCTCGGATTAGAACTCGAGACCAAGCGCTTACTAGCATAACGTTCTAAACCACTCAGACAGCTGGACTGCGAGAGGATAAGATAGATTGTGCTAATAACGATTTATTTTAAACTCTTCTCTTGATTTCATTAATTTTTTAAATTTTGTGTTGAGAACATGATTTGAAATCAAAGAGAGAGCGATTTTCGCTAATAACTACGTTTTGCTAGTAGAATAAATTATGAAATTAGGTTTCAAAAGTAATTACTTTTGAAATGGGAAATTTAATTTTTCAACAAACATTGACTGTTTTTTAGGTTTAATTTTGTTTATAAACGTTAAAATTTCAACATTAAGAAAAAGGCAATATAGTTTTCTTTAAAGTGCGAGTTATATATTTAGTAAAAAGATGATGTTTCAAAATTTTTTTTATAAAAAAGTTAGTTTTTTCACAAATTATCATTGATTTATTGAATTGATAAAAAGAAGGACGGTCTAGGAGATGCTATTAAAAATCGAATGTTTTTTTAAAACAGAGACAAAGATAATTATCTCTTTGTGCTATCATCTTTGCATCAAGCTTGTTTTGCAAAGTCACAGCAAGCTTGCATTGCAAAGAGGGGTGGCGCTAGTTGTCACAGCGAACTTGTGTCAAACTCGTTTTGCAAGCGAGGGTGGCGATTCTGCATTATTAGTTTGCCACAAGTTCGCTTCAAGCTTGACGCGTCAAATTTGCCATGACAAGGTAATATCAAGTAAAAATCAAACTTGCTCAAACGTACGTGCTATCTGGGTATATATACTAAATACTACTAAATTACGTTATACTGAAATTCAATAGAAAAATACTCAAGATTGAATTTAGAACGATACAATTTCCTTTCATTACTAGGGAGATGCGTTAGATTTAAGCTTTTTTAAAGGGTAAGTATACTTTTGGGGCTACAGCTTCTTGTTTTAGTTTAAATTAATATATACGGTTTACATAAAGGTAAATCATATTTTATATATTTTACTTTCTGGTAAAACAGTGTAGTAGAGAAATAAAATGTAAATGTTGCGAATTGTCAGTGTTATTTTCTGGTTTTGTATTTTTTCCAAAGATTAATTACTGTATTTTGATGTAACAAGCTTGAAAAACTGGAAATTGTACAAAAGGTGTTACCCAAAATGTTTTCAAAAAAATGTTATTAAAATATTTATTTCATAAACATTGAATTCACGGGAAAAAGTGAAAAGAATGATGAATTAAACTAATATGAAGATCATGGGTTTCAAAAGTAAAATTTGTACAAATGAAAAGTTGACGTATGAAGTAAAATTTCCTCTTGTACTTACGACAAAAAAATACATAGTAAATAATATTACGATAAAAACTACTTAGATGAGACTATTCCAAAGAGTAGCTCCCTTTGTTTTTGAAAGTTTGCATCTGCATAAGACTATTCCAAAGAGTAGCTCCCTTTGTTTTTGAACATTTGCATCTGCATAAGACAATTCCAAAGAGTAGCTCCCTTTGTTTTTGAAAGTTTGCATCTGCATAAGACTATTCCAAAGAGTAACTCCCTTTGTTTTTGAAAGTTTGCATCTGCATAAGACTATTTCAAAGAGTAACTCCCTTTGTTTTTGAAAGTTTGAAACTAATTAATTAAACTAATAACTTATGCTTGGAAAAGAAGATAAATAATGTATTATAATCTATTAGTTTTGCTTCTTCTTCTGTTTATTTAAATTAGAGAAATTTATAATTTTTTCCCCTCGGAAATGACAAAAAAAAACAGAACTTGACGCTTATTTCAAGAATTTCCCTTAATGACAGAATTTTATGATGGACTTTTCTTCTTGGGTTGCTCTTGATAGCATGATTACATTTCTTTTAAATTTAATAAGTTAAAATAAAATTCTAAATTTTTTTTCAAAATCAATGTTCTTTATTCGTTTCATTTAACTTGATTTATTCATGTTTGTAATAATGCATTTTTCAATCAAATTTTCACTCACTTCTTGTTGTATTAGCGCTATGAAAATTTGTTAAGTATCGTGTTTCCAATGAAAATACAATAATTTAATGTTTTCAGAATTCAGTCGTTAGTTATCGGAGAAAAAATAATTTTCACGTTCCATCATATTTATAGTAATGAATTAATGAATACCATAAAAATAAAATTCCTCAACAACCATTAAAAATTAAAATATATTATTTAAGTGATTATAATTCAAATTTGCTATCGAATATATCAGTTTTCAGGTCCATAATTTTGATAATTTTTTTTTTACTTTTTAGTACATTAATAAAAGTGTGTTTTTAAAAATACTTTTTAAATTTTATTCTTTGAATTGGAATGTTAACGAAAAGCGAAGTATAGCATAAATTTATTTGTTTATGGAAAAATAGTCGCTAATCGAATTAGAATTCAATGAATTATCCAAAAATTTATTTTCATATTGTTACGAAAATTCGTCCAATGTCTGTTCGGTGAAAACATTCCAATATGCAGTAATGGATTATTCGAATATTCTGGAAAACACGAAGCACAGATGGCAAGGAAAACAGCACTTGTACAAATTATACACATAAACAAACAGCAAATCACTAATAACAAAAACAATAGCACTTTCAATACCGCTCGGCATCTATCAGCTTACAAGTTCGTATTGCGGACAAAACTCCAAAGAGAGATTCCAAAGACGTTCTTACATCAAAGACTTTAACACTCCAAAGACGATCAAAGTCTTTTAGTACCTCTGAGTATTTATACCCTTTTCTGGCAAGATATGACGTCACAGGGAAATTCCAGAAGAATCTTGATAACTTCGCTTCTAATAGAGATAGCGAGAAAATTCTAGCATTTTCATAATCCTACATTTTGTCGCCAAAATGATCTTCAAGTTTGTCACCAAGTTCGGTAGTTAATGGCTTCCATTTCCCCCGGCATCCCATAGAATCGCTGTAAATGTGTCTTTCCAACCATAAGACTAACACCGCTGGAAAACTACACTACAAGTTCGGAGCAATATAAATACTAATTGACACATTAATAAAACCGAACTCTTTCGATTTTAATTATTGCTCATATACTAACTAGTTCTGATGCACATACATAAAATAAACGAATTTTGTACTTCTCTGAAATAAGTCTAATTATTGTACCCTGGTTCTAATTAAAAATGGAAATGAAACATGATGCTTATAAATTTCTAAAATATGCAGCAAACCCTTCTCAAGCGTATCTGAATTCACATAACAGTAATTTCCGAAAACAACTTAAGCGACAGAACAATTACATAGCACCACCCCTCACTCCACACACATTGCTAAATTGATCTTTAAAACACGAAGGAGCAACTGACTTTAATGTAAAGCCTTAAATAGAAATATATCCAACATTTCAAACTTGTTATAAACAATTTCAAACTTTATCCCATTTTTCAAAAATGGAACGTTTAGCAAGCGTATAAATTCTTCAGACTCCAGAGCAAAAGATAATGCCCTTTAAAAGTTAGGATCATTCGAACGATCCCTGAGGAACAATAGACATAAAAAGGGAATGTCATATTTAAAAGGCGGGGTGGAGGGACTTGTGGTGTATATATAGAACGGAAATGGATGATGTAGAGAAGAATTTTATTTCTTCTTGCGAAATTCAATTACCAGTGTTTGTAATTGCCAGAGAGAGTAATTTATTTCATGCCTAGTTGTTTTCGGCTGGATTTTATACACTAACGCCCCATAACTTTTTAGTGCCCTTTTCGACTCATTAAAACCACTTCATGCGAAGCTGCAGAAAACAACTCAGCCGAGCAAACGAGCGAAATATATAAAATCAGTCGGCGAGACATTTTGCCTCAAATCGGAAAATGCAATTTAGAATGAAAAATAGAGAGGGAGAAAAAGTGTTTCATTACTTTCTCGTATACGAAGACAAAGAGAAAGTGTTGTAATCATCAAAAAATTCAAACTCGGGATTATGACGAATCTCCACGTTTTAGACCTCCCTGAGTCCGAAAAACACAATTTTGGAATTATGTCTGTCTGTCTGTGAACACGATAACTCGAAAACTATTAGAGCTACGGAGATGAAATTTGGTATGTTGTCTTTAAACATAATTTGTAGGTTTCTCTCAAATTTTGGACAAAATCCGTCAACGGGAAGTCTGTATGTCGGAAGTCATGCGAACGCTATAACTCAAAAACTTGAATAGCGAGATGGATAAAATTTGGTATACAGTTTTATCGTCATGAATGTAGGTCCGTATAAAATTTTGGGCCAAATCCGTCAAAGGGTTGACTGTCTGTCGGTCTGTATAAGCGCATCTCCAACGAGTCCGCTATCTCCACGCGCATGCGTATTGAACGCAATCTTCTGTGCACGATATTTATTGACTCCTGCTTGGCGCTTTTTTTTTCATCCGATTCTCCATGCGCATGCGTACTTGGTAGCAATCTGTGCACGCGGAAGGATTGTCCTTGAGCCAAGAAAGAGTAGAAATCGGTATTCATTTAATCGGAACGCATCTCTTCGAATTTGATTTTTTACCTAAACATTTTCTGATAGTCATTGGATACTGGATTACAATAGGTTCGAATTTTTTTATCCACGCGGGGGGAGGGGAAACAGCACCTTTTTTTGAGAAGTATACGAGAAAGTTTAGGGGAGACCACTCCCGCTGGTTTTTGAAATAAAGGAAACAGAGCTTATGATTTAAAAGACACGCAGTCTTTAAGCATAATCTTCTGTTAAGAATTGAGATGGAACACCCATATATGCATCTTGATTTTTCAGATTTTAACACTAACAACTGATATTTTACTCTTTTGCATACAATATGCTTAACTCATGCATTGGAGTGGCAGAATTTTTTTATATTTAATTCTGTAATTAAGTCAAAGCAATAAATTTGTTAGACAAAAATCACTTGGACACGCATATGCATGCCATTGACTTTTAAGTTTTTTACTACTGTCATAAAAAGTATCACGAATGCTTCATTTAAAATACATAAATACCAGAAATCGTTTGGAAACTTTTATCAAATGTTTCTGCGACTTATATAAGCATCTGGTAACTTTTTATATTTGAATTTATATTAACGTATGAAAATAACTTTGGGTTTAATGAAATAAGAATTCTGACTGTCGATTTTCCAAAATGGCGAATATAATTGAGCAAAGAACATGCATTAATTTTTCCCCAAAAATACAATTTCTGAATGTTTTGAGGATTGGATTTCATCAAACATTCAGAAATTGTATGACATGCAGAAGTGCATGCAAATATAATTGTTCCTACATGCAGAAGTGCATGTAGTCGGAGGAGATATTATTTAGCAACGGATTGAGAAACCCTCCGCGCTTTTGCGCATGCGCCGGGCTGAATTATTTTCATCAAAATAGGGGGAAAGTGAAGAATGGAAGGGAAGATGTTTAGAGTGATCTAACAAAGAACTCCGGAAATGCGCTCATATGACTCATTGCCTGTCACCCCTTTCCGGTGTAAAATCGTTCAAAAGTGGTAGTCTCGGAATCCGTTGCTAAACAGTAGCTTTGAAGGATATGGGATAAATATTGACCAATAAATCGATGCCTTTTTCTTTTGCAGATACAAGATGTTTCGAAAGTTCATATTCTGCAAACGTATGTCTCGTATTTAAGACAGACTTTTTTGTGTGTCTTTATTACCTTTACATTACTCAGTTATATGTTTCATATTACGGCTGTCGGTTATCAAACAAAATGCAGCCATCACTTTACCCATCGCCATTTATGTTTTGCATATTTTTTTAAAACTGGATCTTTCCTGAAAATATTTTGAAGTGCTGTCCTTCCACATTGTTACAAAAGTCTTTCTGTGGGTGTATGGAGGAAACAGTCCAACACGCAGGATAATGGAGAATGAAGGTACACAAATATGCAGGAAAACACGAAGCACAAGTAACAAGAACAATAGCACTTGTAAAGATTTAACAACGCAAATAGACAACAATCACTAGCAATAACAGTAACTGCACTTCCGGATCTAGTAACACAAACAGACAGCAAATCACTAGCAATAGCAGTAGCTGTACTTCCGGATCTAGTAACACAAACAGACAGCAAATCACTAATAATAACAGTAATAGCGCGAACAATAGCGCTCGGCTTCTAGCAGCTGACCAACTCACAATGCGCACAAGATTCCAAAGAGATTCTTCGTACTCCGAAGACGTTCCTCATTTCAGTTGCCACCGTTTATATACCCTAGTTCGACTGGTCGTGACATCACATGGAATCATCCAGTACATTCTGTACATTTCCTCTCCTAATAGAGATATAGAGAAAATAATCGCATTTTCATGAATCTTTGATTTGTCGCCAAAGTCGCCAAAATGATCGGCAAGTTCGTCGCCAAGGTCAGAAGTCCAGCCCTTGCCACTGCCGACATTCCATACTTATCCCTGTAAAACTCTCTTCCTAACTATAAGACTAGCAAGAATCGAACAGAATCACATCCAGAAAGATCCCCATTCATGACTTTCTCAACACACTTCATCAAGAACTTTTCACGCATAGTTTGTACCGACTAGTTTTGGGCAAAGCGTAACACTAATATAATGATAATAAAGTAAGCCTGTTAGGTTTTATTACCGTATTGTATACTGTTACGAACATGGAATGTCGCTTCTCAGCAATGCTAGTCTTGTGGTTGGAAAGAGAGTTTTATAGAGGTATGTATGGGAATGCCGGAGAATGGAGCCATCGACTCCCCTACCTTGGCGACGAAATGTGGGATCTCAAAAGTACTGGAATTTTCTTGATATCTCTATAGAGACCGAGATCCGGATTTATCGAGATGATTCCATGTGACGTCACTGCCTGTCGAAGAAACTAAAAACAGACCGTACTCGGATCACAGAGCAGTGTGTGTATTGATCAAGTGGGAATGCCTTTAGAGTGGGAACATCTTTGGAAGCTCTCTTTGGAGTTTTATTCGCTGTGCGAGCTAGTAAGGTGTTAAACGCCGAGCGGTATTGAAAGTGCTGTTGCTGTTTTTATAAGCAGTGGCGGCTCGTGTTATGTAATCTTGGGGGTGCTGTAACATTTAATCCTTCACTGCTCATGATGTGCATATTTGTATCATTTACATTTTGTGTCTTTTTCATTAACTTTGAATAGTTTTATATTTAATGAATAAACTTATATCATTTTTTCTCTTCTGATAGATACGTATTTTAACAAACTAATTTTAATAAAAAAAGTAAGCTCAAAATTTCATAAACTGAAATTTTGAAAACACTTGTATCGCGGGAAATTTCATCACCATTTATAACTAAAAATGATCGAAAAAATCCTTTGGATTGCAAAAAGTTTCATTCAAGTTTAATTGCTATAAAAAATTATTTTAATTAAATTTTTGTTTATCATTAATTTTTCTTCGTTTTCTTATTTTAGCTCTTGAAAATTTTTTCCACTGTGGTAAAATGTTTGAAACTCTGTTTCTTGCTCAAGTGGTGCTGCCGAACTCGACAGTTCCCCTTCAACTTAAAGACGTAGTAGGGAAAGGAAAGGAAAGCCTGCGCTCCGTTACTACGCATGCGCGCAGGCGGAATTCGGAGCTGGAACGATCCTCAGTTCTCCTTTACTTTAAGTTACTTTCTCCTTTGCGCATCATCTTCGGGCAGTGAAAAATGAAGAGAGGGAATTTAGTTTTCTGCCCTAGTTTTTTCTAGCTGCTTATTTGAAGAAAAAAATCATTTAGTGTAAAATTGAGTTTGATTGTTGATAGATTTAAATATTAAATGCGAAATAAAATAAATTCACACAATGGAAAAAGTTGGGGTTGCTGCAGTAGCGCAGTCCCTATTCACTAACCGCCCCTGCTTCTAAGTGAATTGCTGTCAGTTTGTGTTGCTGATCTGCGATAGTGCCGTTTTCCTGTTACCTGCGCTTCATGTTTTCCGGAATATTCGAGAAAAAAGTGTTATTCTCCGTTACCTGCTTGCTGGACGATTTTCGTAACAATACTGAAATGTCATTTGTAATTTCAGTTTTCAGACACTTCATTGAAAGTGTGCTTCACAATCATGTGCACAGTCTAACAGGAAATCTTTTGAATATCCATTTACTTAACTGTGCTTTAGCGGTCATAATTAGCGATAATTTGATTAGAGAGTTAAATTGAACAGCTAAGCAACAGCCCTTGCATAAGCGTGCAGCGAAGTTAAACAATTAGTGAAATGTAAATGAATACAGCTATTTGCTTCGATAGCTTTGCGAGTCAAATCATTCTTCTTTCGATCAATTGACCTGTTGTGTTATTTAACCCTCCAGCAGGCGCGCATGTGCAGGAGATACTTCCCAGTTAGCACATAAGTTTGCAGCAAGTTTGATTTTGACTTGATATTGCCTTGTGATAGCAAATTTGACGCGTCAAACTTGTAGCAAGTTCGCCGTGACAACTAGCGCCACCCTCGCTTGCAAAACGCGTTTGCCACAAGTTCGCCTGACAAATAGTGCCACCTCCTTGAATTGCAAGTTTGCAAAACAAGCTTGATGCAAAGATAGCACAAAGAGATAATTATCTTTGTCTCTGTTTTAAAAAACATCCGATTTTTAATAGCATCTCCTAGACAGTTCTTCTTTTTATTAATTCAATAAATCAATGATAATTTGTAAAAAAACTAACTTTTTTATACAAAACATTTTTTGAAACATTTTCCATCTTTTTACTAAAAGTTTTTACTTTAAAGAAAACTATATCGCCTTTTTCTTAATGTTGAAATTTTAACATTTATAAACAAAATTAAACCTAAAAAAAAGTCAATGTTTGTTGAAAAATAATAACTTATACATTTTGTTCCATTTTAAAGTAATTACTTTTGAACTCTAATTTCATAATTTATTCTACCAGCAAAACGTAGTTATTGGCGAAAATCGTTCTCTCTTTGACTTCAAATCATATTCTCAACTCAAAAAATTAATGAAATCAAGAAAACAGTTTAAAATAAATCGTATACGAATCGAATCGAACGATGTATTAGCGAAATCTATCTTCTCCTCTCAGAGTTTAACTGGC
Organism: Araneus ventricosus; assembly: GCA_013235015.1. Lineage (NCBI taxonomy): Eukaryota > Metazoa > Arthropoda > Arachnida > Araneae > Araneidae > Araneus > Araneus ventricosus. The sequence goes on along the minus strand of BGPR01033618.1, from coordinate 5,168 downwards.
CGAATGGTTAGCGCTTCAGCTTCGGAATTGGTAGATCGCGAGTTCTATTCCGGGTTGTGTTCGTACTCTGTTTTTGCTATAATTTGCAATGAGTTTGACGCGGCAAGTTCGTCCTATGTGACTTCGAAGCTTGCTATAACTTGCTGCAAGCTTGTTTCACACTTGCACTCTTGTTGTGTCAAACTTGCAGCAAGCTTGCAGATTTGCAGTGCAAGCTTGCTGCAAGTTTGATGCAAACTAAAATTGCTATCTGCGTTATATCATGCATTTGAGAGGATATGACTTCAAAAATATAAATTGCACTCTTCATTTCTCATGGGTGATTTTTTTTTCAAATTTCCATTTGACATAGGAAGAAGGTTATAAAAATATTTGTAGTAAATGTCGTTATTTGAGTATTCCTACCAAATTAATGGAAAGGACATAGAAGAATTTATATTGGATATTGCTAAAACCATATCAACAGCCATTGTTATATGATATATGAATAATTTCCTTTGTAACTTTCGTTTGTTTTAAATAAAAAACATTCTGTGTCGGCGGGTAGAAAGTTGAAAAGGCAAAGCATTCTCCCAAATAAGACGTCTTAAAAAATTTTTCCAGATCAATAAGTGAAATGACTGTCTACTGATTAGATCAAGTTTTCAAATTTTAGTTAGTCCATGAATGAAATTTCCAAACACAGTTTTATGTAACAGGTTAATAACAACTAGATGCAATTGCCCAAAATCTGAATCTCAGGCCTTTATTGCAATATTATGCCACAAACCCAGCGACCGCAGCAGAAATTCGTGCAAGCAACTATGCAATCTCTTTCCTTCCTACACAAGATTTTCTTTTATCAACAATTTATTCTATTGGGATTAATTTCTCTTTTATTTTTCTACCGGAGCAATATGAGAACTTATATGTGTTCATTTATTTACTTCATCGACATTATAAGATACTATAAAATCAAAATTTTTATGGAAGGTCTATGAAGCCTCACGTCTGCTCCAGACAATAGGAAGTTTTCTAAGTGTCCATCGACAGAATGTCCTCATTCATCTTTTTCCATCAAAACATAGCAAGTATTCGAAGATCCCGTCTTCTTTTCTGTTGAGGGGGAGCTCACAATTTTCCAACAGGTTTGTCTCCACTCGATTGGAATGTGGCACATGGGGAGTTTCCGTGGAAGTCACATATTCTTTATGATGAATCACCACGTGTGGACGTCCCGGTATTGACTTGACATACTCCAGGAGACTTATCTCCATTATAGAGCTATTCAAGCTGTTGGTCATTAAGAGAGGATTGGAAATATGATTCTTGGGTTTTATTTGTGGTTTGATAAGAATTGTATTGTGTGATGACAGTTCTAATTGAATTCGGGTCATTGTAAAGTCTAATCTATACTTAAAAAAGGCAATGTTTGTGTGCGTGTGTGTGTGTGTCTGCGATGTCCAGACGAATCTATCGCACTTACAGCCATGAAATTTGGCACACAGGTAGTCGTAATGGTGGCTGAATGCACCTCGAAGCCGGAATTTTAAATTTAATTAGAAATTTTTTTATTTAATATTTTGTGTTGTATTGGGTGATTTTTCTCACTCATTTCTCAATAGTATGGCTTCCAATAATTGTACGAAAAAAATAGATACACCATCGGAAAGAGCACACGATTTGCATTCTAATGAAGTTTGTTTCGTACGTCTAAAGTAATTTACTGAATTTTGAGAAACTTTTGAAAAAAAGTCACCTTTATGGTAATTTTTAATAAAGACTTCTTGAAATTATCGCATCTGATGTTCTAACATCTCCATAATTTTCATTTTTTTTCAGCTTATAACTGGAACGTTTCTGTCGGATTTAAAACAAGAACGGTTAAAATATCTTTTTCGTTTTTTCTAATTCATTTTTCCCTGATCAGTTCAAACAGTTTTTTTGCTAGCGAGGTTTAACAGCGAGAGTTTCTCCGGACGAGTGACCGTCCTCGCGGCAGGTGACGTCATATGCTTTCATTCCCAGCATGCATTTCCACAATCCGATGTGTATCTTTTGTTTTGCTTCTGTTTTCAAAACTTTTTCGTGTCATTTTGGGCATTCTTTTGCCCCTTTTTTTGAAATCCTGATTCCACGGGCACCGCCGTGTGCGTACTGCTAATTTTATGCAAAACATTGATGGCAGAAACCATATCAATCAATAATACCAAATTGCTGGCGGCTTCAAAAAATTGATTATGTTTTTAAAATCAATGATTAAATTTGTTTTTACCTGTTAGACTTCATTTGCCTATAATCTAATTTTATTTGATTTTTGTCATTCTTAACTCACTACGTAATTACCCCTTTACAATGTAAAAAAAGAATAAACGCAATTTTGAAAAAAAAATTTACGGGAGGCTGTCTCTTCGAAACGGCTTCTGTGATTGAGGGGGTAGACTTACTTACCTTACTCAACTGTGACTTTCTGTGAATAAAGTAGCTCTATGTGACTATTAACTCTATAGTCTATAGTGACTATTAGTCTAGTGTGACTATGTGACTCTATGTAAAATTCTTCGTTATTTTCACCAACTTTGCAACTCCTCTGTGACTAAACCGTAATTTTAAATAATTCTAAGATTCTTTTTGAAATCTTCAATGTCCACCTTTCTCTGTCAAATGAAACTAAAACCAACTCTCTATGATATTTGGTTGCAGATCTATAAGCGTTTAACTTTAGCACGAAATTCGACGTAATTCAAGAATTCTTGAGTAATATTTCGCGCGATAGATGAATGAATTGTCTTAGTCTGCGTGTGCGCGCATCGATCGTTGTGACGTCATCAAAATTGTTCGTGATTTTCACCAAATGTGCAGCTCGACTGTGACTAAACCGTAATTCTAAAGTCTAAATTTCTTTTTGCAATCTTCAATGTCCACCTTTCTCTGTTAAATGAAACTAAGACCAATCCTCTATGTTATTTGGTTGCGGAGCTCTAAGAGTTTAAAAATACTACGAAAAGCGTCATAATTTTTTCCTTTTCCGACACACCATTAAACCACTATGGAGAGACCTAAGTCTACGTCAAAAAAGACTGGTTTCTGCAATCAAAAATTCATATATTTTGTATATATCATGTCTTAACCTAGTTAAGTATCCAGTGACTTGCATGGAAGTGTTTCTTTTTCATCCTGTGATTTCGGTGTCTATTCTGGTACAGCCGGTTGGGTTGGGTTCCGTTGTTAACGTGCAGAACGCAACCCAACTCCCAACCCAACCAGGGATACCAGAATAGACCCCTTCGTCGGGTTAGTGAGAGCCGCTTGTTCCTTTTTCTTGCCGCTGAATAATATACGATTTTAGCGTCTCATATAAATAACGGGTCACGTAGTAGAAAAATCATTTGCACGTATTCGCAAGTGCTACATCTAAATATACCCACTAATAATCCCACCCGTGATAACAGATAAATCAACCAGTAAAAAGACATGTCTAAAAAGCGATAGTTAGATAGTAAAATATGGACGAGTTTTCTGGTTTGTTTATTTTGGATTCACAGACCGTTCTCTGGTAAGCCTCCGATTTAAGCAATCGCCAAATCCATTTGGAAACTGTATCAAGCGCCAAGTTCTTTCTTCAGTACACAAACCGTTGAATTCCGTGTTCTTTGAGTTTGTGTAATCCTTTCTTTTAAAATCGGTTGAAAAAAGCTCTTAAAACATTTAAATTCTAAATGGAACGATTGGAATTAGCTAAATCGTTTGGTTAAAAATTTAACCATCAGTGATTATCTAAATCGTATATTTAAAAATTTAACCGCCAAACAAACCTTTGAAGTCGCCAAAAAGAGAGATAAAGAATTATTATGGCAATTTTTCCACAAAATTAGGTTCTTATTTTAACTAAATATTGAGCGCTACAACTATAGAGACATTAAATTTAATATTTTCAAAGTATTCTTAAGGAATAACATTAAAAAACTCCACTTTTAACATTAATTAATATCTTCAAACAGAGTGTTGAAATTTGAAGATTCCCATTGATTTATCGTTATCACCGGAAGTTGATGGGTAAGGCGGAAACCTATTACCGCAAATAAACAAAACAGAAAACTCGTCCATAGCTTTTAACAGCTTGTTTTACTTACTTACTTTTATTCTTACTATCATAGTAAGTTGAAATGACAAAATATGTTGAAAGTGAAAAAATAATAAATTTTTAACATAACAATTGATTTAGTGAAAAGAAATTCAAAATAAAAAATTGCGCATTTTAAGGTACTACGTAAGAAAATCAATTAAATGTAGTTTCTTCCGTGTAGAACTAAAGGAGGCGCTTCCTTCCATATTGAATTACATTTTATTTGAATCATTATTTCTTTCAGTGACAGCACTGATAGAGCGGCATCATTTAATTTAACTGGAGCCATACATCGTGTAACTCCCGTAATTACACTCGCATAGGTCTCGAATAACAGGCGCTGGGCGGCTAATGTCCGCAATCGCATAGCTCGCATCTCCTCCTTAATGTAAAAATTAGCGCAGTAAACAGTAATTACGCTCTAAATATTTCACGAATATCAAATCGTCCAAAAAACTACTCTCTGGAGCTATAAACAACAGGCAGAAAAAAGGCAATAAAAGACCAGCACGCTGAACGAACTGCTGCAAAAATAAAACTTTTAACTTCGCTAATTGGTCTTATAAGAATGGAGGATTTTTTTGGGGGTGTTTTATTTCTCGCTGGAGAAGAGAGAAACAAAACTATAATTCTCATTTTTTTTTATCCATACCTCCTACAATCCTATTAAAAACTCCACACATTAAGAAGGGGTGACTCTTTTTATTTCAGTTTCTGTCACTTATTAAAAGCGAGGCACACGTGGATAGCTTAGCGAATTAGTTGCTAATACCCAAAGGCTAAAGCAGTGCGTATATAAAGAGGAGGCCCATTTAAAGTACGGTTTTAAGCCTGGGATTTAAAGCCGCTCTAGTCAGAAGGTGTTAGGGTGATGACTATGGTCTGGAGTAATTATGGGAACCCTAGAAGAGGTGCCAACACTAGCACACACTCTCAGCTTTTTGCATCTCTAATGTTTTTTCTGTTGTAAAGAAAAAAACGACTCTAATGTATCCGAAGTTTCAACCACCCTTAAGGATTTATCAGAATTGGTATTTTTTTCCTAAGCTAATGAGTTGGAATC
>BGPR01033617.1:0-16891 GCA_013235015.1 Araneus ventricosus | reverse complement strand
TTGACCAATTTTCAGTTCCATAATTCAGAAAAGTTAAGAAAAGAATTATGAAGAAATTGAATAAAAGTCTTACAAATCTTTTTTATTTAATTTTCATTATTTTCATTTACGAGAACACCATTTTTAATCTCAGAAAATTATGAATAATCATGAATTTCTATATTTTTAACTCTTAAATATATTTATCCATGTTCAAATAAGTGCCAACTACCGATTTCTTTGCTTCTTTCGAAAATAATTTAAATAAATGTTGAATGAATTAAAACATGTTTATACACATTCTCTTATTTGCTAAGAAGTAAAAAAAACCACGCTTTCAAACTTAATAAGAGACTCCGTAATTTTGAATTATTCAATGAATTTTCCGTGAACACTTTCGAAGAAACAGTATACCTTCTAATAATTTTTGATGAGAGAATTTTAGGTGCACTTTTCGACAGGAAAGTCTCATTATGAATTTCTGAATTCGTGGCGATCGTGCAAATTATAGTGCTCTTCGACAAGCACTATCTTTTCAATTTTAGTAATAAATAATTAAAACTGCTGTAAATATAGTGAAAAATTAATATAATTAATACAGGTTTATAAGAGTATCAGACGTTTTTATAGACTAATCAACCAGATTGCCAATTGTACCAAACTGTTGCAGCGTAGACGCTCAGCGCACACACAGCTGTTGGGAAGATACTCTGATAATTGTCCCCAGATGCGCTACGGATGTGAAGTGAATACTGGTGGTCGAATGACCGGATGTAATTGAACTTTAACATTGTGAGAGTACTTGTGGGAATTCAAGGATTCCTCCAAACTTCTTTTCTTAACTGTGATATTCTGTGACCTTAATCTCTAAATATGCTGAACCCAGTAATGGTAATTGTACATACTTTCCCCGTAGATTTATTGTTAATAAATATATTAATGTATCTATTGCTCTGCGTACTTGTGCAGCTAAATCTTGAATACAGTATGTTCCAATGCGTATAATAATTTAATTAACTTTGTAAAAATGAGTTCTTATGAAATCTTAGAGAAAATCAGACAGAACGAAAAAAATAATCCTGGAGAAAATCTGAGAAACAACAAATACAAACTGTTCCTTTGTATTCAGAAAGTTGTTCATTAAATTGTTTTTCAGTCAACATTTTATTTTCAAATTAATCAACCAAACATTGGAAACATTATATTTAAGTGTAGAACTCCCAAGAAAATATATTTATTAATATCTTTTACTGAGGAGGGCTGCAGTTGCTTTGATGATTTTCGATATAATCACATACATTTATTAGAACGTTTCTTATTCTGAATATTAATTATCAATTAATTGCCTTCCTGATCTTTCTAAATAGTGATAATATCAGTCCTGTTTTTAGTGGGTCATGCAGGTTAATCCTCTTTACAAGAAATAAATTAATTTCTTACAGAGTTGCTAATTAATTTTACTTTAGGTATTAAATTTAAATAGTACTTATACTTTTAACAGCCTCATATTAACAAAATTCAGAGTAAGAAGTATGTACTAAGCTACTAAAGACAAAGGATTAAACTCCTAAAATCGATTCAATTAATTTAAATTTAATATGTTTGAAACAGAGATTAGCTCCATGTATTTTCCAGTATATTCAGTGTCATCTACATTAACCTTCGAAAATTAATGATGCTTACTGAAATTTATAGAACGGCCTGTATCGTTTTCACAGAGAAGTCTCCATCTCCTACGTTGACCTAAATAGGTATTTTAAAAACAACGTACTTGTATGTTGTTAAATGTATTTGACTTCTAGTTTCGACTATCCAGACTGTTATTTAGAACTCTGATGAATTGCGTCACATCCAACAGCCTCATTAAAAGTAATACTGATAACAATAATTAGGACAATATTCACTAGACAGAATAAATGACCCAAAATATGCATTAATTAACAATTTTATTAGAACAATCAGATTTTGAAATATTTCTATTGAAAAATTAGCCAACTCTTTTAGAGTATCTAACCTAATTCAGAATCATCTCATGTAAAATGTTCAAAAAATAGAACAATTCAATTTTTGGAATTATTAAGTGAATGTGATTTAAGAAAACATATCAGTTAATCTAAAGGTGACGAAGAATATCATATTTGTTTTGCTGCTGCCATTTTCTCCAGTTGTTCCTTCTAATAAAAGTGCTCCCTCTCGACAAAATTACTGATATCTTCTAAAAAACCAATCCTGCACCCAAACCATGAACGGCTGGAACAGCAACTACGCCAACTGGATGGGCTAGAGGTTCCACTACTCTATGAACATGAGGCTGATGGGAGATCACATGAACAGCGGCAGGATTCTGATTGGCGGTACCTGGTTCGTTGGTGTTGACCTGAGCCCTGAATCCGGCGTGGTCAGCGACGTAGTTGACCTGACGGGCAATTCCTCTGGCATCAGTGAATCCGTAACTTCCCACTACAGCTCCGTGTCCGTTGCCAGTTTCATGCCTGTGTTGTTCACTGTGGTGATCTTTAACGGAGTATCCGAATGCGTAAGGTTGAGGATGATGATGATAATGAATCTGAAATGTAACATGAATAAACACCTCTGAAACATATAGTAATATATCCATATATATATATTGGTGTGAAATGTGTATAATGCGTTTTAAGTTATTTGTAATTTGTCCCTTGCAAAATTGTTTTATGTACCCTTTTCAGTTAATTTATTAGTTTTTTATGGCAAACTGAGCCACGTTTTACTGAGGAATTCTAACCAAGCAGAGAAAAATCAAAGGAAATAAATAATAATTGTTAATGTCTGGACTTCTGATTGTGGTCATTAGTTTAACTGTTCTATTAAATATAACTACCTTTCTCCATAAAGCAAAGCTATACACTTAAATGGTTATTAATTTGGTTTCTTTCATCAATTGTTATTTAATATAATAATCGTTTACTATACTTACATCTCCATGGTGCTGGGCTTGTGCCAGAAAGATGCAAGAAAGTACGACTAGGAAAAACATCTGAAATATTCAAGTACATAGTAAAATATATGTAAGAGACCTCCAAATACAAAACTGTTATTGTAATCCATAATGAAACATTTCAGAAGTAATTATATGATACATGCTTTTAACGGCTATAAGTTGTTTTTATACATAATATATAAATTTTGCTTTATTCAAAGAGCAAATCAAAATATAACTAAACATAATATAAACTCTAAACTTATTCATCATGGAATTACTTTGAAATGACTATTTTGAGGTTTTCCGCATTAATTCCCCTGTATCTCTAATTTTTAACCATGATTTTTTTTTCATATAATTAGAAATGATTAAGTATATGCTTTGAATTGATACAAATCATCGCAGAAATTTGCTTAATTTTCCTTATTTTATTTCATTGTTATAAACAAGACTTGAACTACATTGTAAGTTTTATTCCCATTGTGTGAATGTTTTCCTCCTTTTTGTAATTGCAGTTTATTCTTCGAAAACATTGCTATTTCGTTTATTGTGCTATTATTATACTGTTATTTCTAACTTTTTTCTTGAAATGAGCAATCTGAGACACATTCAACATTTCAAGACAAGAGCAATCAATATATTTATTACAATTCTTCTAAAGATTATTACTTCCATTGACTGCATTTGTCTTATTGTATATACGAATATTTTATTTGCACGTTTTTTTCAATTTTCTTCCAAACCTTACCATTTATTGATTAATTTGAATACCAGAAACTTCAATTCACTTTGGAAGATATTTTTATAAGTTCGAAATACAAGTTTGTTTCATATTATTTTAACAATGAATTTACTTAAAATCCTTGGCTAAAAGGACTCTCTCTACATTACCAGAATTAAAACTTCCAAACATTCATGCTTCTTGTTTGTCACTTTTTTAGTTAATTCATAAAAGATAATTTAAATGAAGTCCAAAATACGGCTTACCTTAATGCGGGTTTAATATTCCTTCACTGAGAAAATGGTGAATGTGTATGAAAGTAACTCATCTCACTTCCTTTTATACTCATTCAAAATCGCAACTCTTGATATGCGTACAATTGTAATGTTATTAAAATTCGTATTTTTATCTTCCAACTCATCTTATCAAGGGATTAACTTATTATAACGAATGCTACATTGTTCTGATACTGCAGATAAAATGGCGTAACATTTACAATGTATAAGCAATTGATGGAATTACTGATACTTGGTTTGAACTCATGATTCATAATTCAGCTATTTTTAATTGCGCCACAAATTTCTACGGATAGTTGAAATCGAATTTGAAAAAATGAAAAAATTATGTAATAAGATTCATGATTGCATTATTAATTAATTTTTCAGAAAATTGAGAAACCGTAAGTTTGAAAGCTACTTTTACGAAAATGTGCAATTTCTTCTCTTTCTAGTTTTTAATTTAAGGCCTAAATATCAATATTAGACAACTTTATTAATTTACCGTAATGCGCAGCCATTTATTTTTTTTAATTATTTTTCGTAGGATTTATAATTTTTAAATTATAGCAAAAACAATCAATTTTGAATAATCAAAAAGCATACATTCATTAAATAGCAATGAATTATAGCATCTACTAGCTTTGAAAAATAATCTATGGTGCCTGAAGTGACAAGTTTTAAGAATGTCTAACTGCCATTAACTTTTAAATAAATTTTTGAACGTTTTAACTATATACGTAAATTCTTGTTATAGTAGATTTTATAAATCACATTATACTTGTATTAAATTTTTCATAGCTGTGTTAAATATTTAAATATGTGTTTTTTTCTATTGCGTATGATCTTAACCTCTTTGTATGATCTTAAATTTTCAGTATCCTTTCTATAATGAAATGTCTAAAATACAAATATTAGAAAATTCGATAAACTTATTGAATTATATTACTATTTATTCAAAATTACTTTATATTTTTTGAAAGATTTACTATCCTTGAAAAAAGTATATGAATTCGAATAAAATAATGAATTAAAATGTATCTTCATTTTGTAAATACGTTATGATGTCAAAAATAAAAAGCTTTTAAAATATGTAATAATCATTACTTTATATGCATATATGCACATTTTAAACCATTTTAATTTAGTAAACCTGTGCTTCTTGAAGTATAAATTTCAAAGTAGCACTCACTATCTTACAAGTATGTATAATCTTTTCTGATTATTTAGATATGTTTTTTTTCACATGACATGAAGAGCCAATTAATGATTAGTGCCTAAGTAAGAGTATTTTTAATGTATGAATCGAAACCGAAATTTTCAGTCCAAGTGATAATAAAATAATAATTTTAAGAACCCACTTTTACTAGTGGCGACTGACGACAGTGCATAGTGGTAGAAAATTTGGATAAGAAACTTGGAGAAATTCACTAACGGCAATACTGTACCTTCATAACAATTTATATGAGATTACCTTAAAGTGAACCATTGTACTCGGATACTTTTCGCTCGACAAATTGTATTTGTAATATACAAGATGAACGTTCAAATTTTATTACATAGTTGGATTGCGCAGATGATAGAGGGTGGTCATTAATTATTGAACGCATTTCAAAATTTAATTTAAAAAACCTTTAATGTTTAAACATTTTTTAAATGAGAGTAGATCAAAAAGTTTTTTAGAGATATGATTTCGCATTAAAGGTGCTTTACCTAAGTAAGTGACAAAATGGCTATCGTACAGCAGAAGGCTCGTCTCTGGTTCAACGGAAGCAAATCAATTGTAACAATTCAAAGAATTATTCGGTTATACTATCAAAATTATCGGTATCCAAGTAAGAACTCCATCAAGCGTTGGTATGAGTAATTAAGGAGTGAAAGTATCCCTCATTGATGCACATTTCCTGTTCCCTTTAATTTCTCACACCAAAGCTTGATGAAGTTCGCATTTCGAGACTGACAATTTCGATACTCCAACAGAATATTTTTAAATGTTAAATTGATTTGCTTTCATGGAAGCAAAGACATGCCTTCTGCTGCACAGTTGCCATTTTGACACTTGTATGGGATTGCGAAGATTCAGTGTGCTGTAACTGCACTTTACTATTTGAAACAACTTTTTTGAGCTGCTCTCTCATTTAAAAAATACGAATGTGCTAAATTATAAGGTTCTTTTGTTTAGTTTTAAAATGGGTCCAATAATTCAGGAACACTCTGAAATTTTATATTGAGAGAGCGAACATTATTATCTCTAGTAAAAGTATTATAAAATATGTATTAACGGAAATTGGAATTACTGAGAAATGCAGAATAGAAAATTTTTTAAAATAATGCATTCCAATTAAAATCTAAAACATATAAATAATGCAAATAATCATGTTTAGAAGTCAAGAGTGAAGAAATCTTCTCTCATTAATTTTTTTTTGATATATATGTTACGGAGAGTGTGATTAATCGGTTATTATTAATAATAACTGGATTTTTAAGTGCTTATTATTAAGAATAATAGGAATTTTAACGTTGTTATTGATAATGTGACAGATTATTATTAATAACAACAGCAGTAAGTATTAATAATAACCTATTAATCGCGTTGAACTTAACGTGCACATATACGTATTTGTTTCACATAACTCCACGTGATACTTTGCAACTGACAGATAGTGAACAGCAGTCGAAAGCATTAATACTAGATAAGCATCGAATCAGCTAAAACTATATCCGACGCGAAAGACGCCGGTTAAAAAGTTCAACGAAGTCTTCTTACCATGGTTGATATTTCATAATTGTACTACCTCTCGCACATTCAAAGCGTTATCGTGTGTAAACAAAGGCACCTGCAGTATTTTTAAACTTATTAAAATGTTTATATTTTGTGTCTTTTCTCTGTCTTATTCGTTGTTTTGTAGCTTAAGCCTGTTTATTTTGTGCAACCTGTACCACTTCAATACAAATTCAAGGTTTTATTCATTTGTCGATTAATTATAGATAAATAAAAGTCATTTAAAATATGCGAGATTTCACCACTATAACTATAAAAATGTGAACTTTGGTTTTGCTCTTTCTCTCACTCTCAAGCTCATTATTTGCAATTGTTATACATCGGATTTCATTCTCTTTCGGTGACCATTGAGGCCATTAAAAGCTGCTATACCATCAAATTTATTTTATAACCACAGTCTCGCGTATACGCATTCATTTATTTATATACTTAAAACATATACTAAACTATATACTGAATATTATCATTATTTAAGTGACAGAAAATATATTTCAGTGATAGGAAACAAATGTCCTTAATTCTAGTAAGGGTAATTTAAAAAGGCATGTTAAAAGAAAATTGTGTACAGAAATTACGTTGACAGACGTGTTTTCATTTTTCAAATTGTCAATTCTCATGGAGTTCCCGTTTCACATTTTTACTGGAGCTTGGAAACCGATTGGAAGTACAATAGATCCTTATAATGAAAAAGAAACAAAGCTTTAATTCTGTGATATTAAATCTTCATTGTGTTTTATCCTCCAAAGTGTATCATATTCTTTGTCTGAAATAGTGAGGGAAATACAATTCACTTAGGAATCCATTGCTTTATTGGTGTGATTTTATAAAATCGTTTCATGTAATAAGTAAATGTATATAACAGGTAATGTCTGCACAAGAGGAGAACAGCATTTTGATCATTTTTTTTATTTTCTCACAAATATAGCAATAGTTTACTTTCAATTCTAAAGAACGGTGTTTACTGTATTTTAATACTAACCATCACCACACATGGACACACATTGTCCTTTATTATTAGTCGAGATTATGACATGTGCTTAAGTAAATACTCACATATTACTTAATAATACTTTTAAATAATACTTCAATAAAATAATAATTTTTAATATTTAGAAAAAAATAATGCTTTTTTCAAATTTCGAGAATATTTTTTATTAATCAATCTTCTGTCCATAGAAAAGGAAAAAGACTGTCAAAATTGATCGGAAAAAAATGGACGTTGGACATTAATCATTCTAACAGAATTTGAAACAAGAATACGAAGACTTTATGAGCATGAATTATGAGTATATGACGGAAATTCATGAACAAAATAAGAGCATTGACATAAGTCTAAATATTATTGGGTTTCTTTTCTGATAATAATTCTTTTCCAATGTCAGAATATTGGCTCAAAGTGGTATTCATACATGGAGAGAATCAATCATTAAAGTCGTTTTTTTCGTCTAATTTAAGTATGTTCCGATTATGAGGATTAAACTTTCCATGAATTCTCTATTAACATTCAGTGAAGAAATATTGCTTGTCAGCACTTTCAATTTTTAGTTATGTAGAACATTTTAAATGAAACAAGTAAAAAAACTAGGCCAATAAAATGAATGTAGACTTTTCTGAGAAAATAGAAAGGTGTGGCAAGTACTCCGGTAACAAAGTGAATAAGTTTTCTTTTATTTCAAAGGAACATAAATTACTTGATATTTTCTAAACGACAGCATTACAGAAATGTAAAATATATATCCGGAAAAGGATATAAAATGCCCCTGATTATATGCTTTTCAAATATTCTAGCAAATAGAATAGAATATTTGTTTTAGTTTTGACTTGCATTAACTTTACTAATATGTAGAAGTAATTTGTCTCTTCGTTCAAACCATCGAAACTATATCTAACAAAATGAAAATCTAAAACAATATAATATTGATGATTTGCTGCTGAAGATCAATCGTCCATGTTGAGAGAGATACTGATCAGAAAGCTTTCTTTCTTTATCTATGTATCCGATTTAAAACTGATCTGTATCTAAAATTTGGTTTCCAGGGTTTCATTACATCATAAGCATTTCTGAAATAATGAGGGATAAATTATGAGTATAAAGACATACAGAAACTATGAACGCAATAATTCTCTACAAATAAAGCAGTCAACCCTAGTAAGAAAAAATACAAACAGTATTTGAAGGTAAGTTCCTATATATCTATCTTCGAAAATTCTCATTTTCGGATAAACTTATTTTACTATAAATGTTGTTTCCTTTGTGTAGTAAAATATGATAAAATGCACCATAACCATTCTAACTAATTAAATGAGACTGTCGTTTTCTTTCCAAACATTTGACAAAGTTTAGCAAAGTACATTATGCACTGAGGCATTTTGCTAATATTTTAAACACCTAATCTCCATAATTTTGGTACAAATGTTTCTAATTACTCAAACATACATTAGAGTTTAAATTTTCTCTCCAAGAATTTAGATTCTGTTTTGATTAACATCGAAAATACCAATTTTTTTTAGCTAAAATATAATGGCATTATTCAGCATTTTGCTTTTCTTCTATAATATATTATTACGACATTCAGAAAATAATCTTAAATACTGAATTCTTCTTTTATTTAAATTGGTGTATCGTGCAGTGGCTATTTTAGCAGTTTTTCGAATAATATTTATTAATATATATTCTAGCATGACAAATTAATATTCTGCATTGCTCTCTCAATACTTGAAAACAATAACGATGAATTCTGTCATTCTTGAAAAAAAATGAATATTTGGCACCCTTCTTAAATGATTGTTACTGCTTGGCAACCACTGTGTAATTAATTCCTCTTTCCAGATGTTTATCCTAAAGGCTCTTTAGCTTACTGCTCCTCACCACGTCCATGCACAGTCTCCCATTACGATGTGCATTTTATGCTAATTTGATATATAAAAATTAAAATGATATTCTCTTTCGATATTTGTTTATTTAATATCAAATTGCTCGAAAACAGATAGAATTATTGTTAATAGTGCTTTAAAAAAATGCTCAAACTCTAATGAAGAAGCTAAGTGTTATATGGCCTCTTTAAGATCTCAGGTTATATTTCCACTAAATTCACAATCTTGAAGCCTTTTAATTTCAATAACTATGAATAAAATATTTTGATTATATCGTTCTTTTTTAAGTATATACAATCCAGTAGCTATGAAAAGATCATCAATAAATTTTAATTATGAAAACAATATTACGTTTCATCTGAATTACTGTATATTTAATGTTTCCATTACTAAAAAAGAGAATTAATCCTAATCCTAAAGATTTTAATGAAAATGACATAATTACATTTTACTAAATTAACTAAGGATGATTACGTAAAAAGTTATGATTATGGTGGAGAATTGAAGGAATATGCTTAAAATATTAAAAGCTTTCCTCATTGTTTCCAATGACTACAGAATACAAGCAAATTGTCCTTCAGCCGAGGATCAACGCGTATTCACGATTCCCCAACGAACATGCCTTTTGAAGGAAATAAAATAATAAAATAAAAAACAATTTATTTTAGAGCAAAATGTCATTTCACGATATTGATATTTATTCGTGTAAAGATAAACTGCTTAAGCAAAATTATTAATAGAGAGCCTCTAAACTTATTCTATTTTGGGAAATAAGACATAATTTAATTTGCGATGAATAATTACTATTAGCATTTCGATATACATATGTTCTTTATTTTACTTCAGTTGGGAAAATGACTTTCTTTAAACAATTATGATGTTTTCTTTAACATGATAACTAAAACTAGGGCTCTACCTCCTCCTGCTCGCTGCTAAAACTCGCTACTCCTGGTGGAGGATTGCGGTAATTCTACTCCGCTTCTGCCTCGCTAAGCATGAAGACACACTGGGTGTCTCAAGTATTGTGTTGTGTGCTATAAAAATCTTATATATATATATATATATATATAACACTTCTGCTCTGCTCCGCTCACCGGACACCTTAAAGAATGACGTGCGTGACTTTTCTCGGGATCACTATGTGAAAACAGCCTGCCTTACATTGCTGCCAGTTATCTGCTCTGCTAGTATTAGGAAAATTATAAGCATTAATTAATAAAAAGTAAATTTAAATTATTTGAAATTGCACAACTCCCAAAAATTAATTTTTCATCAGTTCCTACAATTAAAATCTTCAGTAGCACAGATATATATGTAAATGTTAGAAAAGAAATTTGAAAGATAATATTTATAATCCAAAGATGATTAAGAATCGTAAAATTATTTTCATCAATCAAAATTTATAATTTCTTTCGTATACACTTTTGAGAGTATTTATTCAAAGTTTCTTTCCAACATAACTCAATCCACTAAAATTTTAAGTTTAAAACTGATAAGATAGCCTCAAATCTTTCCAAATAATTTTTAAATCTGTTTTCCACTCAAAATTCAAATATGCCCTCTATATAATGGACGTAATTCAGAAAAGCTTTCCCATTACGTATTACATGCTTATTCCAACAATTATTTAGTCAAGAAAATATAGTGTTTTTCTGTGAAGCCATTTGTGTTTTAAATCTCGGAAATCTTTGATTTGTCTCTTTGTAGATGATGTAAACCATCTTGCAACCTTTTAGCTAAAAAAGGACAGTTAACGATATATAGTGGTTCTGAAATATACTCAATTCATCTATTCAAAATTAAAACCTATAATAATTATTTACTTTTAGGCTTTTAAAATAAATAAGATTCAAATTTTACAAAATTGTTGTTTTAATCCAAAATTTTATATAATATGCACTTTTTTTTTATGAAATATCATAATAAGAAATGCCAAATAAAAAGGTGTGCAACATCATCATTCACCATAAGCAGCATGTGGTAATTCACTTCCTTCCGTACAAACACGGTAAGCAAAAAAATCTAATCTCTATATATATATATACACGTTGCAACAGTATAAATCCTTAATCATTCCCTCCGAGCAGCGTGCAAGAGAACTTTTCTGAAGTATAATTAGTTCTCTGGTCTCTTTCTTCTGTAATCTTTTATTTTACATAGTAAATAAATAGTGCACACAATTAGTATCACAAAAAAGGCTCTGGCTCATTAAGCTCTATCGGCACTATTTCTAGCCATCTTGTTGAAATCTTTCAACCAGGATTCCCTTCTTGCACGCTGCTCTTCTACGCAAATTGTATTCAGAAGTTTGGTAAAGAGTTCATTATAATTCTTATTATATAAGAGAGAATAAATTAAATTCAAAATGAAAAAAATGTAACGACTCTCCTGTAATCCGTGTTTATAGCTCGGTTTAAGGAAATGAGGTAAACAAACTGATCGCTAACAGAGAAAAGAAATAAAAGGTTTTGTGCTACGCATAAGCGTTTTATATAATATAGATTTTCTTCTTCAAATCCATTATTTAATTCCCTCTATAAGTTCCAAACTCATGTAACTTTAAGAAACTGTTGTATCTAACAACGTTATAATACTCCAGGGTCATTATCATGCCTCACCCTACCAAGCTGGCTACTACATCAGAGAACCCCATCAAATCATCAATACGCCGAAGTGACCCGAGATCACGGTGTGAGCTCGTCGCAGGTCGATTTTCGCGGTTATCGGGATCACAGAGGAATCGGGAAGACAGGGTGAACTACGTCGCTGACCACGCTGGACCTGGGTCATGTCCACACCAACGAACCTGCAGCTGTTCTACACTCCTGCTGTCGCTGCTGAACGCTACCGATAGTGCTGCTTGCTGCACGTGGAGTGGCTAGCTGTAGTTCCCGCCTATGTCTGTTCTGGTTATGTAAGTACGGGAGTGCGAACGGATAAGGAATCTCGGGATATAACGGATATGGTCTTAATTGCGGATATATCCCGGTCTTGGCTGCGGATATTCCGGCCTTGGGATATGGCTAAGGAGGTACTCTGGGATACACTGCCTTAAGTAGTTACGGAGGTATCTACGCTTAAGCCTTTTGAAGCAAAAAATCTAATTTACTATTCTCACGAAGAACTTGATGCTTGATATTATCAAATTTCACCTCTTCTAATATTTTACTATTTCTCGTTCTTAATAGAAATGCTTTAAGAATTTCAAGGAAACATTAAAATGAAATTCTTAGCCAACCTTCTGATCATTTCCTAAATTAGGATTCATACGTTTGAAACCAATTGTAAAAAAAATATACTTTCTGTATAATTGTATTTGTTATATTACTAAAATAAATTGACACTATGCAAACATGTGTAAATTATTCACTACTTTGTGTTAAAAATGAATCTAGCTAAATCTGTTCCTTCATTCTACAATTTTAATTTCTTGAAGATAATTTTAAATTTTGTTAGTAAGGAAATTATAACTGAATTTGTGTTTAAAACTAGCTAATATATCTGTACTTGCCCAGATTAAAATATTTTCTAAGGTCTCATATTTTAATGAGTAAAATACCTTTATATAAAAAATATTATAATACCCAAAATTTTCGTCTTTGTCTGCATTTTTCTAAACTTCAAAAAATCAATTAAGTAATAAATAATAAGATAATGGACAGTTAATGCTTGAACATACTTTAAAAGAATCCACGCTCTCATCAAAAAAATAAACGAGATATTAAAAAATACATCAAGAAAATTCCTCAAACATCAAGAAATTCCAAATAATATCTATGATCAGAAGTTTATCGTGGAAAAAATTTGCAGGAGCAAAATTTTATACTAAGAAGAATAAAAATCAACGGCGCAAAATTCTCATCCTGAAAGCTGGCCTCCTTTTAGTGATAAGCAGTAATACCAATTCAAAGTCTGCTTTGAGCAGGTTTATCACTGCAAATTACGAAAAACAATCATTTACATCTTAACGAATTCATCAATTTCAAATCCTTCCTTAGAAGTATTTGCGATAAAGATTGAAAAAAAATCTTTCGTAGTTTGACATTTATACTGTATATCAAAAAATATATCAGCAAAAAACAGAAAGTACACTCACCTTCCTGCAGGTTAAGCATAATTATAGGATGCAGAAAATTTTGTGTTGATATATCATTAATATTTTCGATAATTAGCTGTGGAGAGTAGGGAGAGCAAGAGAAGTCGAGCCATTATTTAAAGAAAATCTGTCACGAGGGAGAGCGAAGGGGGGGCGGCCAGAGAATGATGAGATTTATTCGACTTTGACTCGCTACCATTTCGCTGCAGAAAAGCCGTTAATGATTTCCAATATCTATCATCGGATGCGTTTGATTTCCACAATATTTGCAATGCATTTTGCAAAATACCGACGCATATCTTCGGGAAGATATAAAGGCTTCTTTAAAAAAATCTGAAATTACTGAAGGTTTTGCTTATAATGATGTGCATTGAAGTTTTCAAACCAAATTCGGAACGAAACGCAGAATACGTAACAATGTGTTAGAGAAGCATTGCATTTAAAATTGGAAGTGGTAATAACTTGAATATTTGATGGAAATACGAGCATTTCAGGCAATACTAACTGCGTACAAATAAAACGTAACGTACCTTTTTTCTTCACAACTTTGAGAGATATAGTGTAATTAATATGTAGGGAATTTGAATTAATACTGTTATTCGTGAAAGATATTGCGACAAGAGCTGAATTGATTTTTTAACTTTAAGAGAAAACAATGATGAGGGTTCATACATCATTCATATGTTTTAAACTTGAATCTCTTCGGAACAGCAATATTGAAATTGCATGACAATTGAAAATATTAAAAAATCTCAAGCATACTTATAAATTAAATAATTATAAATTGGCATTTCGATGACAAATCTATTCGAAGATTCAAGTTTGTAAACATATCAGTTTGTGCATGAACCTCTTCATTTCTGTTTCTCTTAGTAGAAAAAGAAATTCAGCCATTTTAATGCCGATATCTTTCTGAATAATAATCTATATTGAACTCCTGAATTTTTTATATTAGTTGCACTTTATAGCTGGCTCCTATGTGAAGGCTGAAAAAATTATTAAGTCTTTGAGCATGCGCAGTATTACTTGATTGCTGTATCACTGTATTTCAAATATTCAAGGTA
The DNA here is from genome assembly GCA_013235015.1 of Araneus ventricosus. Lineage (NCBI taxonomy): Eukaryota > Metazoa > Arthropoda > Arachnida > Araneae > Araneidae > Araneus > Araneus ventricosus. Next base: position 2,141 of record BGPR01033617.1, on the reverse strand, counting down.
TTTATTTCACATTTATATACAGTGTTTTCTAACATACTGCCCATGTATTCTGCAAATTTCTGTTTAATTTGATCGAAAACTTGTGTTATAAGCAAAACGTTCGAATATCTGAGGATTTAAAAAATATCTTCCTGAATATCAGGCTATTTCTATGAAAATTCATATAAATATTGTGAACATCAAACAAAACTATTACATCAAAGATTCAACTCATTGTCATTTTTTGGTGAAAGGCTGAGTCAAAATACCTTTTCTTTGTCCCTCATCACTTGGTCGCCTTTAAATGCCGTCTGACTAGATTTTCAACCCTGTACGTGTGAGCTCCCGGCAACTGTAGGTCCTATGTATCTCCCACACAGCCACTACACCATTGAATTCATATTAACACCAAATTTTCCCATTCTAAGAATTATGCTTAACTTTTAAGGGAGTGTAATATATACTAGAATACTTCAAATAATATATACAATCCAAATATTATCCCAAAAAAATAGTTTTAGGTTTAGTTATACTAACGTCCCGGTTTGAAGCTAAATATTAGGATATTTTGGGACGGAGCTCTCGAAATTTTGAACTTCTGCTCGGGGATGATGAAATGGCACCTGGAACTGGCACGTATTCTCTAAACTTCCTGCACCATACCTGGGAGGACGCTTGTCCTTTACGTGAAGCAAGAAAGTTGTATGAAAAACAATTTATGAGTAAAAGTTTTAACGCTGATTGACTTATAATACTGAAAAATAATTTAGCTGAATAATTCAAAAAAGGTTTAGAAAAATTGAAGAGAATGAGACGTAGGACGTACATGAAAAATTCCATTTAATTTAATTTAATACCTTGAATTATATGAAAGACAAATTTAATCGCAGAAACTATGAACGTTTCACAAATTTATCTTTTCCAAAGCTTAAATTTATTGGCCTACATTCAAATGTTTCAGTCAACTGTCGATCCTTCATTACTTATTTTAAAATAAATAACTGGTGAATGGAATGAAACCTTTCAATCTTAATTCTCTTCACCGCTACAGTTATGTATGGGCCTTACCTTTTTTTCCCATTAAGAGACTCGGTATTTTGAAGAACCCATTGAATTTTTTTGAATGGACACTCTTCCAAGAAAACGGCACACTCTTTAACAATTTTGAGGAATATTCTTAGAGGCTCCCCATTGTCAAAAAAACAGCTTCCTTGTGAATTTCTAATTGCTACACTCATGAAAATTTCCTTCATTATTATGTTAACATTTCAGGTACACCCTCGATAAGTAGTTGAATGATGAAATAAGTCTTGGGTATTGATTAGGTTCATATTCTAACTGTTTACAATCCTTTCCAAAATAGATTAACATAAAGGGGATATGTCTGTATATCTTGAACTTTAGAGCCACTTGAAGTTTAGAAAATATAAAATGTCAAGTGGTGATTATGGTCTGGGGAAATACGGTGGTTATGATAGTTCATAACCTAATGTTGACAGAAAAAACCGCCTCCTAAAAGGTGAAGGGTATGCTGCCGGGCAAGAGAAACTAAGAGCCAGGTAGTTTCAGGATATTATTTACGATTTAACATGCCATGAGGCCAGTTCTTGAAGAACCTCATATAAAACTCACCGCATACACTTGACCTGCAGGGAAGAAACTCCTTGTGGATTGGCGTCAAGATTTGCAAAAAAATGGTTATCAAGATTGTCTTACCCTTGAAATTTCAAAACGAAATAATTTTCCTTCTTAAGGTTCGGCCAGCTACACTCCGTACTCTGGCTGCTCTTGTCTAACTTTCAAAACAACGTGCAATGGAAATTACAAGGTCTCGATGTCATCTGCATATATCCGATTCATCATTGTAAGAATGTTCTGCCAGCCGATTTTACCCAATTCTCCTTTACAATTTAATTCTCAAATCTGATTCTCTGTCCCATGACACGCCACAAAATCATAAGGCAAAAGTCGATAATAAATTTACAGGTGCACGAACTCCAAGCGCTTACCGTGAAAACTAAATATTACAGAAACCGAAGAAAGTTTCTGCTGAGAATCGAATTGTTGCCGTTTCTTTCGACTTCCTTATGGTGATTCACTCTTACTTATCGGTAACACTCTTGTATTTTATAAGCAATACGTAACTGAACGAAGTACACTTC
>BGPR01033616.1:5745-16892 GCA_013235015.1 Araneus ventricosus | reverse complement strand
ACGGATTTGGTTAAAAAATTGATACAAATCTACAATTTTGGTATAAAGACCATGTGCCAAATATCCATTTAACTTTACTTCTATACAAAATAATGACAATTTCAATATCTTCGATTAGGCGAAACTTCGATTTTCAGAGAATATATAAAGCAAATTAGCATTAACCGTGAGGTGTAGGCTCCTTACTTCATCAATTGTCACATGGTTCTTATAACAACATAAAATGCTGTTTTGAAGCAGTAAATATGAAAATGCAGTTTTATTGTTTTAACGAAATTATTTAACTGCTATTTTTTTTCCGACTTGCATTATTTTCAGACATTTAGTCGTATTTAAAATGAAATTTCTTGCTAAATCAAAGGAATAGTAAGCTAAAAGATTTCTGCTGCTAATTTAAAGTTTTTCTATTGCAGTTATTTAGTTAAATTGTTGAAATAAAAATTTTGCACGGCATTTGAATTAATTTGCATTAAAATCGACATTAGTTACTGTGAATTGCATCCATCCAACAAAATTATAAAAAAAGTTACTGAACCAAATAAACAAGTATTTTTGAAATAGATAAAAAAAGAAGATTTAACAGTTAAATGATAATTTTCTTGTATGATTCGTTCATCCAGCATTGGGGGTTGTACAGATTTCGCAAGTGTTTGAGTGTCTTCTTTGTCCATAACGAAAGCAGTAGCCTTTGGCAACAAGCTAAGAATTTCTCTCTCAAGAGATCTATTTTCAACTTCTGCCTACCCTTCTGGAGATGAGAGTACAGCCCGTTGTGAAGCCCCCCCCCCCTTCTCACGGACTTCGCAGAAAACCAAAGAAAGGGTCAGACAACACTGCTATGCGAACTCTTTTGTGAATTCCCCCTGCCCCCCAAGGCGCAGGGAAATGGTCAATCACCCTCTAATAGCTCCCCGACTAAGGGTGGAACGAAAAAAAACTTTTTCTTCTTTTTTTAATTTGTAATAGTGCGCAAAAGTTGTCTTTTGATGCAAGGAAGACAAAAATAAAATTTGATGGCAATCAGAACATGTCTTAAGGTGCCGCAAGTACGAAAAAGTTTCATAAATTTGAAAATTTTTGCTCTATTTCAACCTTTTTCTATGATTTCTCATTTGCAGTAAAAGAAGTTCACATGAAATATTTTGTACTTTTTATTAATAGAACAAACGTTTTTAGGATGCTTAAAACCTATTGTCAGCATATAAAAATATTAATTATTAGTCAAAAACGTGCAAGAAATAGGCTATGAATAAGGAGAATAAGCTATTTCTAATCTGGAATTATTTCTCTGTTATACATTAAACTGACAAAAAACGTTTACAGGTACTTTATGCATCCTTGTAATTTCTGTTGCATAGCAAAATGTATTTTACATTTTGCCAATCCCCCGATAATTTATAAAGTTAACGAGAGAGAATTTTTTAGTACTGTGAGTTGATATTTGTTTTTGGAGCGAGTTTTTGCCAGCTCAATAAATTTAATATTTATATTTTCTTACAGCCCATATTTTTTTCTTGTATTATCTACACAAAAAGAGCAGTAAGAAATGTATATATATTCCTTAGATGCGAGTGAAAAAGGACATTTTAAAATATATATGCAAATATAGATCGTTTTTGCTTAGTTTTATCGTTAAGGATAGAATATCGAGCATTTGTTTATAAAAGAGCCTATTCCCCTTGACGAATTTGATCCAAAATCTTCATAATTTCAAAACTTTTCTTCAACCTTAAGAATGTACTTAACCCTACCAGTCATAAATGCAACAGGCGAAAGAAAGTTCCATGAACTAAAAATAATTAAATCTTACTTTAGATCACCGATGCGTTTAGAGAGATTCAGTAATTGAGATTTAATAGAGAAAGATGTGTCAGAAAACATTTAATGGCATAAAATGACAGATTTAATTATACTGTTGGGTTATTTTACATACTCTTTTTATGTTTTTAAATCGATAAAAACCCTTATGAATTATTCTAAAATTGTTTTCAATAGTAAAAAAATGAATTTGTAATGATTTAAATACACTTGGAATTAAATTCATCAAAATACAAATTTAAAAAATTAACAATTTAAGATACCAACAATTTTTAATCAATTTAATTTTGCGTAGTAACTTTAATCATATTATATATTGCGAAAAATATTTGTTTTGTATGAAAGTTTTATTAATTTGATGTAAAAACCATAAGGATACAATTTGCAATGTAAAGGGGGAATATTAACTCAGTATTAAATCAGTGTGAAGGAGTTTCTTTAAAGTTATAAGAAGTGAACACATATTTTAATTATGCGGTTACTAACTTCTCATAGAGCCAATTGAATAACACCTAAAATCTAAGGTAAATTCCTTAGCTTTCAACAATCGAAGAGAAACGCGCAATTAAATATTTGTTTAAATAATAAAAAAGGTTTGAATTTTATAGCAACAATGAAAAGTATTGTTGTAAATTATGCAGAAATATCATTAAAAATTTATTAAAGTTAGCGAAAAATTGTAAAACTTCTTAATTAACATATATGGAAAGGTAATTTTTCGCACATTCAGATGGCTTTAAAAAGGATTTTTGTGTTGTAATATTCCCGCAGTCATTAAGTTAAGGCCAACATTTTGCTTAATTTTTAATTAGTTAAAAATTCAAAAAAAGCTTCAGGGGGTTTTAGGTGACTTTTGTAAAAATGCTCCTCTAGTAGGATTCAAGCCGTGCTATTGACCTCACAAGGCCGCGACTTTCCTAGAGACCTGAGGAAACGTCTGAATGCGTTACAACTCTTGCGCCTTCCTTGGAAGAAATAAAGGAGGCGTGGAGTGTTTCGTGACACCCCCCCCCCGTAGCTTACTCTCTCGGTGTAAGGGTTACCGAAAGAACTTCAACCATTCACATATTTCTCCGCCAAACACATTATTATTCGCGCCGAATGCCGCAGAATAACAAGTTAGAGATTCCACAACATTATTCTTGGAATATTGGCCGTTTTTCCTGTGCTAATAGGGTTGTTTTCCGACCTCTGTTCTTAGTTTCTTTGTTTACAATTTCAAACACTGGTATTGAGCAGTTCAAAATTTCATTCTTTTTCACAAAAGCAATCGTCTCACTTGCGTTCATGCGCAAAGGATTTACTCATTGAAATTTGTATAACTTGCATGAAGCTTAACTCAATAGCGCAGTTTTTAGCTTAAGGGTTTAGCACTGTTTTAATTAGTTTGGCATGATTGTTATGGCCAAGAATTTCCTTCCTTGACTGTTTCAAAAAGCAAAAGAATATATCGGTTTCGTTTCGGAATGGAAGAATATCACTAAACTTTAACTACACAAGTATCAATGAAAACTTGTTTGAATTTGCTGTATGTATTCACAAAAAATTATTTATCCCGCCCTGTCAAAGCTTTCGGGAATTGAATCCGACTTAACCGCTTAAATTTAGAGCCCGAGAATACTCGTGCATCGAATTATCACATTTTTAGTCTTAAAACTAAAATTTAATCATTAATTAGCTTTATAATTTGACACAAATTACGTAGAATATATAAAAATCTCGAGTATTATATGCCTCCTGAGATAAATGAAAACGACAGCCCCGTTCCAAAACAGAAGGGACCATCTTATTAAGAAAGCAAAGGAAATGAACCTGTTAGGACGTTGAAAAGAGTTTTGACAAAATCAGAGGTAATGGCACACATGAGATGAACACACACACAACAAGTAATATAAAAAAATGTTAAAGTCAATTTCTACTTTAATAATTAATAGTTTAATAGTTTTCGAGATATAATGAAAAACATACTGCGCATGCGCAAAGATATGGCTAAAATATAGAGGTGCTTCGATGATCCCATGGGCCATCCATATACCCAAGAACCAAGTCTGTAATGTTAATAGTTTTCGAGATATAATGCAAAACGTACTGTGCATGCGTCATGCAAAATATGTTAATATTGCATTGTCGTCTAGTTCTGAGCTCTGTTTAAAGTTTCAAGTCTCCAGCTCATCGGGAAGTTAGTTTAAAATCGATTGCAAAATTTGAACAAGATATATAAATAAATATATATATATATATATATAGGGAGAGTGTGAACTAATAATAGGAATTGAGAAAAAAGCAATGGAGGATGGGGGTTGCAAAAATGACGTTGAGTAAGTGAAAATAGCGAAAGCACGTATGCAATGTGTTATATAGTTGGCAGTGGTTAATGGTTAGAATTTGCTGAATACCCATGAAGACTTATCAATTGCGTGCATAACTTAAATTCCAGCTAATTAGGCACTATAAATAACAAAACTAAAAACTAACTAAAATACTTTAATTATATTGTTTACAGGATTATTAACAAGTTACATATTACAATTTTACGACCAAACGATATTTTTAAATATATTTATTTTATGGCGAAACGATTTTTTATCTAATTAATTTCTTTTCTTAAAATATTTTAATAATTCTACATATATATTTTTTTATTCGTTACGAATATTAGATGTGTTCATGGGTATTCAACAAATTTTAACCACTATACAATTCAATATAACTATTTAAAGATATAAGTTTAAAAAATATCAATTTGTGTACAACCCCTCATCTTTTAGCTTCTCTTCGACAGGAGCTAAAATTCTGCTCGTTGTAATGCCGACATCTTTCTGAATACTAATGATATTGAACTGAATATTTTTATATAAGTTGCCCTATATATCTGGCTTTAAAGTTGTGAAAGAAAAATTACACTATGTTTCGCGCATGCGCAGTAAAACATTATTTACTAAAAATGCTCATAATTCCTGTAATATTCAACAATTTTTTTCCAAAGTTTTACACAAATGCTTCTCTAACATATTGTCATCTTTTCTGTAAGTTTCGTATAATATAACAGAAAACTCTGCATGTTATAAGTAAAAAACAGGTGGAAAAAGTTGAGATTTTTTAAGAAAACCTTTATATTTTCCCAAATATTTGTGCTGAGTTTACGAAAATTCCTGTAAATATTATGCACATTAAACATTACCATTTCTGAAAGTTTCATCTTGTTATCGGTATTCTGTGAAGCGGGGTGAGCCAAACACCTTTTTGTCTTCATCAGTTTGTAGACGGTCCCCTATTGTTCTCAGGACCGAATCTTCAATGTAAAATGTGAGTTATTGTCTATTATTTACATGTACGAAGTTTAAAGGCAGTCGGTTAAACCCATTCCGGAGAAATTCTAAAAAATGTGAAATCCTGCAAGTGTCCGGATACTTTTGGGCATATAGTGTATATCCCTGTGTAATGTATTGCTTTTTACAAAATGAGTCGATTATCTTCCGAAATGCATCGGGTATTCCACTATACTGTTGCAAAAGTCTATCTGTGGGTGTATGGTGTAAATAGTCCAACACGCAGGATAATGGAGAATGAAGGTTTATTTACAAATATGCAGGGAAACACGTAGCACAGGTACAGGAAACAAAAGTTCTTACACAGATTACCAATGTAAACAGACAATTCACAGGTAATAACAGTTCCGCACTTTGTTAACTAACAAAACAAACAGTCAGCAAATAACTATAACGACAATAACTGCACTTTCAATAGTGCTCAGCTCACCAGCTTCCTAGCTCGCACTGCGGACGAAGCTCTCAAGTCGTTCCCCATGGATCAACACTCTCCCTCTGATACAGGCGCTGTCTTTATATACTCTCTCCGACAGGTCGTGACGTCACATGAAGTTTTATCGTATATTCTGGTTATCTTCTCTCCTAATCGAAATATCGAGAAGATTCTAGCACCTTTGAGATCCCATATTTCGTAGCCAAAGTCGCCAGATTTGTCACCAAGTCGCCAAGATCGGGGAACCAGACGTGGCTACTGCTAGCCATCCCATACTTACCCCTGTAAAACACTCTTCCCAACCATAAGACTCGCATTGCTGGGAAGCGACTTTCCATGTTTGTAACAATACTTTATTGTATATCGGGTATTCCTCGATAACTGCAATTATATGAGATTAACTTTTCCAGTTTAAGAATATTTTTTGCAGTGTTTAATTTTTCATTAACAATATATTTTTCAACAATGTATTGTTAGTATGTAATCCTATAAAAAATGTAACCCTTATTTTTGTGTGAAGCTGTGTCTTTTGCATTTAAAACTCACTGTGATTGAGCATATTTCTTTCAAACCGCATCCGCATTCATTTGTTTATTACTAAGCACAAAAGTAAGCCAAAATCACATAATGGCATCGTGATTTTTCAAATATTTTTTTTAATTAACTCTTTAATACCGAGGTGATTTTTTCTTCTAGCTCCTTAAAAACCTCGACATTTTAGGAGGAAGTGACATAAATTGAATTCTCCCAAACTGGGTGGTCTTTTACCCCATCGCCCCACTCCCTGCTATTACCTTCCCTTAAAGAGCACGGAAATGGGCTGTGGTTGGCAAGAATAATATTGAACCCCCCCCTACCGCGCTCATCTCCTAAGCGATCTCGGAACCTCACCTCCCTTCTAAAGAAGTCAATCGCCTCAGACCGGCCTTCGTCGCTTGTTAAGAGGAAATTTTTAGACCGCCCGGAACCACCACGCTCGGTGTGAGAGGGTTAAAACTTGCACTGCAAATATTGAAAATACTCAAATTTTATGTTCAAGGAGTCGATAAAAAATGCATGCGGTGAAACAATATTAGCTTATAAGTAGTTATTAATACTCGATGATAACAGACTAAATAGTTTCTTTAATTACTTACTCATTACTCGGGTACTGGGTTAAAATGTTTGTGAGGCTCGCCAATATCTGGCTGCCCGCGCTTCCTGTTTTCTCACTCTGGCAACCCTATACTAAAAAAAGAAGACGCAAGAGGCGAACGAGAGATGGATTCCGCAACTCCTGATTGGCCCGCAGTAGAAGACTCCACAGCCTACTTAAACTGGACCCGCCCCTCTCCGACCAGACCAGCTCCAGTGAGCAGCGAGGAAAGATCTCGCCGCTCTGCTCTTCAACCAAAATTGAACTTTGAGAATCCACGCACTTCAGGCAAACTAAGTGTATCATGTCTACAGTTTTTTGCCGACTGGAGGTACGTGGCCCTCAGGACCACGACGTACTCCTCACCCCATCGTCTCTCGCACGAGAGAGGTCAGAGATAAGAGCACAGGGCAGAAAGGCTGGTAACGAAAGGATTGTTTGGAGGAGAGATGCGAGCTGTTTCGCTGTAAGTGATGGAAAGCGATTTGTCTCGTGGATCGAGATTCCTTGGATAGTCATCATCTTTTATTCTCATGTCGTAATTATTCGTTGTTTTATGTGTTTGTGCTGTGTCTCCGTTCGGAATGTCCTTATAATGAATTACTTGGAGATATATACCTATTGGTCTTTTTCTTTTCCTTCCCTTACACCAACCGAGCAACTACCACTTAGATGTTGGGAGTTCTGAAGTTTTCTTCTAAAGAATCCAAACAAACCAGGAGGGTTTGGCAATGTTAAAAAAAATGGTTTAAAAAAATGACACGAACTTTCATACATTTCAAAACAGAAAGTAAATATATTTATTTTTAATAAGTACATTTTACCAAAATATTTTCTTGTGAATAAAGTATAATTTTTAGATAAATGTGCAGAACACATTATTTTTCTCTCATTTTCGGCTGAGGACCAACATCTGCAAACACATCATCGCCTACTGCAATATCCCCAGTTTTCCATACTACACATCCAATTCCAAGGCAAGGAAGTGGTCCGGTTTTTTTCAAAATGTCCGGCTCTGTGGGTATCCTATACCTTTAAAACAAAAGTAAAAATGAGTAATAAATTTGCATAAGAAAAATATCATATCATTTACTGTTTCAGATATGCATGAAATCGCGTTAGTAGCTAGTTTTCAGTAATTCCAAACATTACCTTTTAAAATTCACAAGCTGTTTTTTTCTCTTTATACAATTCACAAGCAGATTTTTCCTCTTTACACAAGTATGTACAATTTGGTTAAGAAGTCAAAAACTCATTTTTATAATATATAAAAAAAGACGAAACGAAGAGTCAAAGCATGTATATAATCGTAAATAGATCACCCCTGTCCTGCCTTTGCACCCGGGTGTACTCAATGATTGTGTAGCCACGAATAGGAACACGGGTACTATGGGCCAGTTGTAAAATGGATATCACTATTCCACGCACCAACCCCTACAGAAGGAGGTATGTCCCACCATCGGCGATGTGGCCAACACAATCATGTGATTATTGATATATTCTCCAAGAAACCAAGAACCCGCTTACTAATATGGCGATTTTTCATCCCCATATTTCAGGTGCCCCCTGGAGTGATAACGCACAGAAGAGTTACTCCCGGCCTGCCGACGCACGCGGGTTCAAGTGAAGAACGGTCGTTACGATAGCAGTCGGATACTGAGGTCGGAATCCCAATAGCCATCACCGGCCACGGCCCAACCCCTCCCGAAGGAGGTACGTCCGTCATCTTAATAGCCATCACCGTCCCGTAATCTAAATGGAGATAACTCGGCCCCCACCATTATTTTACCCCAGGACAAGCGAGAACCCGCCTACTTATGCGGCGGCTTCTCATCCACATACTCGTGGTGCCCCTCCCCCGGGGACTGAAAACAACACGGGAACTGTGGCCTGCTATCTAATGGTCATCACCGGCCCCCGGGACAGACCCCCTCCGTATGAGGTACGCCCGGTCATCGGAAATGTGGCCAACATAACCTCACACCTAATAATATGCCCCAGGAGGAACGAAAATTCATCAACGTACTCGCGATGCTGACAGACATTGAATCAGAAGTCATCCAAGAGTGTTGCAGCGGGAATCTCCAATTATCAACTTTTCTCGCAGCAGAAATGGCGAAGGGGGCGGGGGCTTCTCAACTTCGTGTTTTGTTTAAATGAGATAATTTTCAGGAGATTTTTAGTAATGAAGAATAATAACCTATATAGAACTTGTTTTTCGACAAGTTTGTATTTTTATTATCTGAAGTCCTTAGAGCAATCTATGTCAAAAGATAAATAATCTGTTTCTTTTCATTTTTTGCAATCGATTTAAAAGAGAAATATTGCTAATTAGATACTCAGAGATATCTACATACAAAATAAACTTTGAAGTATGTACATAATGATTCACACAATAAAAAAACCCTTTTTCGAAGATGCATTGTCAGCAACTGAACTTCCATTGGATATTAATCAAGTTTCAACAATATCTGATTCAAATTCATAGCACAGTTTAGTATAGTTTAATTAGTTTAAAGGGTTATTTGGGGATGGGCTGGTAATTTCGGACCATGATCAGATGACGATGTTGGCACTCCACTATCCCGACTTCCACACCCACCAAATCTGAGGATGTTTGATTTCAAAAGGATGAATGGCCTCTGATGAAGTCATCCACCGGATTCTTACTTCTTATCGTTGTCTGCTATTATTTTTATATTTTTAACTCTTCCACAAATCAAATACTCTTTATTAGTATTTTTAATTATTTTGATTTCAGAAAACAGATTTAACGTGCACCAGACACAATGGATTTTTGATTGAATCGGGTCACTACTCTGCGATTCTAAGACCACCAAGCTGAGACCAACAAGGACGAAATACAAAAGTATATTTAATAAAGAATGCTAAATAAGTGACTGATTTGCTCTATTAAAATTCTGTTCTGAAACCATAGATGATAATATGAAACTTATGGTAACACGACTTAACTTTAACTCCTACATTCCATTAACATGCATAAACCTCCACAGGTTTAATGCGTTCCTGCTTTACAAGGCTTTTCAATGGAATCGAATCTTGCAATTATGAAGCTGAATCTCCTTTTAGATTCGCTTCGAATAAGAACAAGTTTTTCTTAACTCAAGTTGTTAAAATTTAGATATTAAACAATTCAATATTGATTAAAGTGTGAAAGTAATGCATTCTAAAAAGTTGCAATTATAGGGGTTTTTTTCTCATACTTTAATCCAAACCGCTTGAAATTCAACAGCCCTTGACACTGACTCAACCAAATCAGAGGAGGCAATTTTACCTATAATTATCTAAAAAGGAATTGTTTAAATGGCAATTCATTTTCAAGAAAATGATTAATCTCATTTTATATCCTAAAACTTTTAATGAAATAATTATAGCAAAAGTATTATTAGATACCAAATGTTTCATTTCTTATTAAACAAACTAAACATATAACTTATTTTTAATTTTTTTTAATTTGCCACCTACTACTTAAAAATACACAAATAAAATCTTGCAGATATGCGCGAAGCTTTTTGTTATTCTGCAATGCACAATGGAATGAATAAAAGAATTCAAAGAATAATTTTTCTACCTTTTTTCTCTGTATTCATTCCATATTCAATTCATTTGTTCTTCAGTTTTATTTTATATGTTCATTAGATTAGTCTAACACCATAACATTAACTAATTACCTATGGAGACATTCTTACCTTCACCCATTATTAGCAAATGATATTCTTTATTGTATTTATTCAGTTCTAGATATGGCACAACAAACTGACCAAATATGCAATTTTCTATAGTTATCAACCAAATTTCGGCCATATTTAAAATCAGAGCATATTATTAAAAGGAAATTTCCATGTAATATTCTTTCCCCATTTTTTAAAGAGTTAATTTTGTCAAATAATTGGTTCACTCACTTTCTTAGAGTTCTCAATGGCTCTTTCATATTCATAACTCCTGTATCTGGATCATTTGTAGTTACCAAACATCTGAAAAGATATATTATGTACAATCTCCGCAAAACTAAGAAGTAATAAACAATATAACTTTCTATCACTTGTTTATTAATTCAGTTAATATACGAGGTGCGATAAAAAAAAGTTATCGGGACAAGTGCCCTACCCCCAAGGCCTACGTCCGGATTTACACATTTTTACGCCCTAGGCCTAAGCATATTCTGCGGCCCCCTTTCAAAAAAGTTAATATACAGGGTGAGTCTACATTGTTTTCACAAAATAAGAGGGGTGATAGTACTCATCCAGACAAGCAATAATAACCATGGAACATAGGGTCGCATTCCACTCCGAGAGGCAGAAAATAGTAAAGTCAAAACGCGTCGAGCATGAACAAGGGGTCTATTCTGGCACCCCCGGTTGGGTTGGGAGACGTCACTTTTTCCGCACGTTAACAACGAGAAAAGTGACGT
>BGPR01033615.1:0-16892 GCA_013235015.1 Araneus ventricosus | reverse complement strand
ATTTCTTCATTCTCAATGAAGATCTTAGTGAATATTGTGGTTTTCTTTCAATTGCAGTTAGTGAACTTGCAGTACCATGGTGATACCTCTAACAGTAACGCAATTTCTTCATTCTCAATGAAGATCGTAGTGAAATTTGTGGTTTTCTGAGAACCATATCCCAAGTTTCCCTTGTAACAGGTACTTCCTTTCAACTCTCATCACTGCAATGTTTGGATATTCATATCACTATTATATGGTAGGAAGACAGAAAGTCAAATGGAAGAGTTTAAGTTTACTTATGTAATCTGATAGAGTGCACCTGACCCACCATAGGTGGTTAAAACATTTCAAAAGGACACATATGAACGGAGCTTGTGGGGTGCATGATTTCCCCTAAGTGATAAGTATATTTTCCAGATTTATAAAGAGGACAGAGAGCATTATAGAGTTTAATTCCGATGCCACTGAAATAACAGGTTCTGAAGCTAGACTTGGGATTAGAGATAATTTTTTCTCTTTGTCTCAGTGATAATATCATGTCTCAGTGTATGATTCTTATAATTTTATCTCTGATTCTGAGGTATATCTTTTATAAGAATTTATGATTGTACCGTTCATGTACCTTGGAGATTTCGTTGCAAAAAGAATCTGAAACTTCAACCAACTTGGGTGGATTCTAAAAATAAATAAACGTAAACGATAACGCCTTTTTCAATCACCTCATTTCTAAAGGACGTTATTTTTAATGCATTCCTTTCTTTGTCACTCGATTTTTCTAAAAATAAGCTTCACTTTTATGGCAAAACAAAAAAAATCGAGTCAAATACTTTTTTCCCTTAAGAGCCACAGTTTGTCTTTATTTTTTAACTTATCATTACGCTTAGTCAGTTTTTAAAATATTTTAAGCTCAAGATTTTTTTCTTTTAAAACGAGAAAGTTGACACCAAAAATGTCATAGTCAAAAAAATAAGGGAGATAAAACTCTATTTATTTTGGGGGTTTAAATTATTTATAAGGAAATTAATTATTTCTTCTGTTGATTCTCGATACGTTACGTTCGTAGTTTAAAATCTCAGTTCGATATTGAAGTGTATTGCAGGAATCCTTTGCCAGAAGAATTTGCAAGTAGCTGTAAATTTTTTTTTGTAAATTTCTTCTAAATGCCATTTTAGTTGAGTTACAAATATTATTGGTTTAATTCACGATTATAATCTCTCGGTAATTGTACATCGTTTATTATGAGTCAATAATATATTTGCCGAATGATTTTTCCGTTCAACCGTATTTCGTGAAAAGTTAGACGATATTCTTCTGAACGTTTATTTGTATGGCGTTATCTTTTTTTCTAATCACAATTTTTTATAAAGATGTTGTGCACATTGTACCTCATACGACCTGAAATGCTACAGTATAATGCAAATCACGGAGAGTATTAGTTTAAATATTCGCAGAACATGAAAACCTTGAAAATTGTTGCAAATCTCGCTAGATTAATGGCCAAATTATTGAATTCCTTTTTTATGTCATTTTATCTATAATATTCTATTGCTATTTGCTCGATATAAATCTGCATGGTCTATATTGTCTCTTATTGTTACAAATTTTTTGTCTTCGATATTTTGAGTAAATCTCCTGCTTAACCCCTTCAGTCGGAATTAAGAAATAATGGAGTTAGAGTTTTTTTTCCTTTGGTGCGTACTACTGCAAAGATTAAAGCATAAATGAAATTTCAAGCCTGTAGATGAAAAATTTAAAAAGTTATCCCATGTCCGGCATCCGGACAATACAGGGTATTTCAACTAAAAAAAAGACAAAAAATCACAGAAATTTCACTTTAAAATGGTTGTCAAAGGGTTATAACATATTGTTGAAGCCTTTTAAATGGTAAAAAAGGATTGAAAACAAAAAATTAATAGAAAAACAAAATCCATCACCGAGCTCTATTTTGGGGAAAACGATGATTTTCTCGATTTTTATTGGAAAAAACTAAAAAACTAAAATGATTCCATGCTCGAAACGAAAGATTATTGTAACGATTATATTTCTAAGGAAATCGAGAAAATTAAAAAAATTAATTAATCGAGTAATTTAAAAAAACAGCATGTAGTTTTATGTAACAGTACGTCAAGTATTGAATTAGTAGGAGCTGTTAAAAGTTGATGTCCGGTATACCGGACACCAGGTCTGAAGGGGTTAATATCAAACTTTTTTCTTTAAAATCACCAAAAAGCACGAAAAATTAAAAGAACCTTTCATTTTATGAAACAAATATCAATTCATAGCCAATTATCAATAATACAAGTTCATTTTGTTTTAAAAATATTTTATTTGAATTTCCGGAAAAATATCACCTTTTTGCTTTTGAGCAGTGCAGATCCGGTTAAGTAGATTTTATTCGTCCGAGCTCCATATGAGCTGCTAAACCATTCGAGTTTCACCAAAAACAAGTAATATAAAAAAATTTAAAGTCAATTCCTGCTTAGGTCAACAAAGAAAAATTTTATTTTAGAAATTTTTTCTCCCATATAAAACTAAAATTAATTAATTAAATTTAATTAATGAATTAATATTTGAAAAAAATGTATTAACATCAAGTGTCATCCACTACAAGTTTTTAAAAATGTATTTGAACTTGAGTGGAGGAATAAAAATTATTTTATTAACGATTGAATCTCGAAAATTCCGTTTGTTGCCAAAGTCACCAACTTTTTTGCCAAGTCGCCAAAATGATCTCCAAATTTGTCGCCAAGTCTAGCATCTTAATTAATAGTCTAGAAATTTAATTAATGAATTAATATTTGAAAAACTGTATTAACATCAAGTGTCATCCACTACAAGTTTAAAAAAATGTATTTGAACTTGAGTGGATGGATAAAAAGTATTTTATTAACGATTGAAAATTTGAACACGATATATAAATAAATATATATAGGGAGAGTGTGAACTAATAGTAGGAATTCAATGACTTTTAAATTTTACTTTTTTGAATTTGCATTCGTAGCATTGAATTTGTAATAACCAAAGTTGTTTAGTAAAATTTCGATTTTCCGTCTTTTCATTTATACATCGTTCCCTTGAAAGAGGTATAAACAATGCTTTACTGTATGTATGAAACAGACTTCAGCTACGAAAAAAAAATTTCATTTTCATTCGCTAGCATGACCTGTGCATAAAGAATCATAGAATGAAACCAGCGGGAGTCTTCTCCCCTAAACTTTCTCGTATACTTCCCCAAAAGGTGCCGTTTCCCCTTCCTCCGCGTGGCTAAAAAAATTCGAACCTACTGTTACCCAGAGTGCAATGACTATCAGAAGGTTTTTCATTATAGTGCTTAAAAAATATCTAGGTAAAGAATCAAATTCAAAGAGATGCGTACCGATTTTCCGCTCTTGCGGGACTCAAGGACAAACTGACGTAATTCGCTCCATAGCTTTCGCATGCACAGAAGATTGCTTCCAGTACGCATGCGTGGAGATAAATGATTCTTTTCAAAAGTAAATTATACAGACCGACAGACAGTCAACCCTTTGACGGATATGTCCCAAAATTTGATACGGACCTACATTCATGACGATAAAACCGTGTACCAAATTTCATCAATCTAGCTATTCAAGTTTTTGAGTTATAGTGTTCACATCACCGCGGACATACAAACAGACAGACTTCCCTCAGATGGATTTTGTCCAAAATTTGAGGAAAACCTACAAATTATGTGTAAAGATAACATACCAAATTTCATCCCCGTAGCTCTAATAGTTTTCGAGTTATCGTGTTCACAGACAGACATAATTCCAAAATTGTGTTTTTCGGACTCGGGGCGGTCTAAAACGTGGAGATTCGTCAAAATATCGAGTTCGAATTTTTTGACGATTACAATACTTTCTCTTTGTATACTTCGTATACGAGAAAGTAAAAAAAAAATCTTTGTTTAATTAGATTATGAAAAATTACGCGAGCAAGATTATATGTCATAAAATTTCTCTTCATATATTCTATTCTTAAAAGAAGTAAAAGGCAATGACAAATGAGCTGTCACATAATGTAACCGACCCATCATGAAAATGAATTACTTTGAAGATGAAAAAAAAGGTTTAGTATATATATATCTTAATATACGGTCGCTGTCACGCAAATGTTAAAAAATTTTCAGTCACAATAATTGCCGAATTAAGGTACCCAACTGTGTTCGGAGACAGTTTTTTGAAAAATAACCTATATGTATTTTTTAATGTTATTTTTCAACTGCATATGTTTTAAAACTATGAAAATATTGTAAAATTCGGCTTTCAAAATAATATTTTTTTTAAAAAAACTGAGAAATTTGAAGAAAAATGACTAAAATATTTGCCTTACGCTAACAACCATAGACAAAATCATATTCTAAATATACATAAATCCTTGTAGGAGTACATTTTTATGACAATTATCCGTGTTATGCTCTAAAATATTTCTTGTACTTCAAAATAGTTTTGAAATATAGCTGAACATAGTTACAAAACTGGTAATTTTTCATAAAAAATGCTTTTCGTTTATATTTAAGCAATTAAAAATAATACTTGATTTTAAAATTGACCTTAGTTGTTAGAGGAAAACATCAAGCATATTACAGAAAACAATCTCAGAAAATTTCATATCATTACTTGAATAACTTTTTGAGAAATCATTGTTACGGTCGACAGTTTTCCTCGAAAATATCATTTCTCGGAAAACACATTTAAAGTTTTCATGCAACTTAAAATAATGCTTACAGTTCGGTAATAAAACAGCTGTAACTCCATTTGTAATTCACGTTGAGTAAAAAGTGAGACAGTTTTAGAAAGCTGATTAAACAGGCTACAAAATTAAGTCATAATTTATTTTTTTTTATAATTTCATCAAAAACGTCGATTTTAAACCAGTCGGATACCTTAAAAGTTGTAAGTAATAATCATTAAACATTCGGCGCAATTTAATGACAAAATTGTGGACATAGCCATGTATCTAGACAAAATATCTATGGCAAGAAATAAAATATGTTTTACTGTAATGTTTATAAGAAGTGATAGTATGTAAAATCGGTTGGAATCAGTTTTCCATTGTTATCGGATTGTACCATTATTACGCGTTTTATTGCGGTCTAGAAATAGCTCTTAAATCACCTCGTAACTTCAGAGGCACTTCGGATAACCGGGGTTTTGGTTAACCCGAGTTCCGTTCAGCGGGTTTGTACTGTATCATGTTATAGAGAGTCAGACACACACACACACAATTCTAAATCTCCATATTCTCAGTAGGTCTAAAATGTGGGAGTCAATCTAAATCTCGATGCTGAACTTTTTGACAATTATAGTAGTTTTTCTTCCTATACTTCGTATACGCGAAAGTAAACAATTACTACAATTTGCACCGATCGATATTACTAATATAATAGCCCAGATCCTCCGGTAACGCGCTGACGTCACCAACAATAAAACTTGCGCCATAGCACTGCGAGACGTTAAACAGCATTGTTTCATTGTTAGAGAACCTATATTTCAGTCATTTTAAATTTAAAAGAGTAATTATCGTTCTAATTTCAAATTTAATAGCTCTAAAATGGTGAAATGAAATTTTCTACCCATTGATATAAAATTTATCTCGCCATCATCAATAGTTCCCGAGAAATTTTAAATTATATTAATCCTATATTTCAAATTAATTTCCGTCTTTTAATAGAAAGTAGTAAATTGCGTCAATGGTATATCATGCGCGTGATATAGTTTGGACGCCAAATTGTATCTGAATGCAATCGTGGCGATGTTGTTTTCTTGCCAAGAATTAAATTAGCCACCAGTAACGTGAATATACCATTCGTTCTCAACCGCTGCCAGTTCCCGTTAATTCGTCCAGCTTCCGCGATGACTATCAACAAATCGCAGTGGCAAACTTTCCATCATGTTTCAATTTACCTCGATGAGCCTGTCTTTTCACATGGGCAGCTCTATGTTGCACTTTCAAGGTCTAGGATTCCCAATCATGTTAAAATTTACACAAAGACATCTGAAGTGCAAGGAAAATTATTAAACAACGAAAAATACTTCACACGGAATGATGTTTACCAAGAGGATTTTTGATTAAAGAAATATGTAAATAAAAAAATATTTCCTGTCATAAAACATATGTTTATTTTATTTGTTTTCAATCTAAAACATATGTTTATTTTATTTGTTTTCAATCAATGTTAAACATTTTTCTCGCATATGTATCTATTTAAACACGTCAAATTTGAATATTCACACGATCAAACTCGAATGAGAGATTTCCCTTCAAATTTGACGAGATTTGACGAGATTTCCCTTCAAAGAGGCAATTTGCACCCGTCAAACCATGACGGGTGATTTTCTAGTTTTAACATAAACAGAAACCTCAAAACAAGAAAGCTCTCACCGCGAATGAATCTCGCAAAATTTTTACTTTCTCGTATACGAAGTATAACAAAGAGAGATTTTGACGAATCTCCACGTTTTAGACCTCCCCGAGTCCGAAAAACACAATTTTGGAATCATGTCTGTCTGTCTGTCTGTGAACACGATAACTCGAAAACTATTCGAGCTACGAGGATGAAATTCGGTACGTGATCTTTACACATAATTTCTGTTTGTATGTCCACGGTCATGCGAACACTATAACTCAAAAACTTGAATAGCAAGATGGATAAAATTTGGTACACAGTTTTATCGTCATGAATGTAGGTCCGTATAAAATTTTGGGCCAAATCCATCAAAAAGAGGCGTTCAAATTGCATATTCAATTTCTTTTAATCCGATTCTCATGCGCATGCGTTCTGGTAGCATTCTGTTATTGCTGTAAATTTTATATTTTATTCCTATAAGTTCTCAAACATGAATTGTAACAATTTTTTTATTGTTGTAATCCGATCTCATTATTTCAGGAAATCTTTTATTTACACGCTTTTGCAATTGTTACGGTTGTGGTCGTATAAATTGTTTTCTTGGGAATTCAATTCCAAAGCAGAATTTTCGCTTTAGTATTCATTGCATTGCCTATTTTATCGCACCTGCTTCAAAGTAATATTTTTTTGAAACGTGGCAACAGATATTTGATTTCAGGTTTGTTTGTTTCACTTTCTCGTATACGAAGTATACAAAGAGAAAGTATTGTAATCGTCAAAAAAAATTCGAACTCGAGATTTTGACGAATCTCCGCTTAGAAAGTATACGAGAAAGTTTAGGGGAGACCACTGCCGCTGGTTAATCTGCGCTATTAGAGCAAATATTTCCCATCCAATAAAGATTACATCAAAGGAAACTCCCAGACTGACTGGGCATTCTTTTCCCAGCAAAATTTATTTTATTTCGGTAGGCGGGTCTTTCCCCAAGCAAGAGGTGAGCTTCATTACAGCAGCCCG
This sequence comes from Araneus ventricosus, assembly GCA_013235015.1. NCBI lineage: Eukaryota > Metazoa > Arthropoda > Arachnida > Araneae > Araneidae > Araneus > Araneus ventricosus. The sequence goes on along the minus strand of BGPR01033615.1, from coordinate 9,523 downwards.
GGTAATAAAATGAGATCCATGCTTGCCTGTTGTTATAACAGAAGTAGTTGTTGCAAGATTAAAAGAGATCTTACTTTTATGAATGTCACGGTGTTTTATTGTGGCACGGTTTTACGGGGAGAGCGCCATTTTCATGAAGGTTTTATGGCCCTCTCTTCTGTCGGGATATTCTTCGGGCATAAGGAGGCGATAATGTATGGAAATAATAACACTTCTCTGAACGTTTTCGGAGCGGTATGCAAATGAAAATAGTGGCATGGAAGAGTGTGTTGAAAAGACGAATATAAAGCTTTGTAAGCGGTATTGTAATTTTGTAAAAGAGTGATGAGATACATTACTTTTCTGTAGTACATTTTGAGGATATTTTCGAATAACGACGTAGTGATACGCGCAACCTGATATTTTCCTGATCGATATTTCAGTTTCTTTTCTTTGCATATTATTATTTCACTAGCTCAGAGGTTCCCAACCTGTGGTTTGCATATTATTAATTCACTAGCTCAGAGGTTCTCAACCTGTGGTTTGCATATTATTAATTCACTAGCTCAGAGGTTCCCAACCTGTGGTTTGCATATTATTAATTCACTAGCTCAGAGGTTCCCAACCTGTGGTTTGCATATTATTAATTCACTAGCTCAGAGGTTCCCAACCTGTGGTTTGTATATTGCTCTTTTTAAGTGAATTACAATTATTCCTAAATTATCTTTGTGCTAGACTTAATCTGTCAACATCTTTAAAAACACAAACGGAATAATTGCAACTGCTGTGATCGATTACATTATCCCTTTATCAAGTCTCTCTGGAACCACGGTGGCCTGGTAGTAGGACTTCAAGATCGTAGGGGTTCAGACCTAATTTCATCAAAGATTCGCGATATATCATAGCCTGGGGAACAATAAATCTGCCGTCGGCACTTAAGCATTTTCATGATGGCGTGGGAAGAAACATGGACAAGTTTTCTGCGTTGTTTATTTTGCATTCACAGAACTTCTAAACCCAGGATCCACTTCCGTTCTCCGGGAGCACTCCGATTTAAGCAATAGCTAAACTTTTTAAATACTGGATCTAAATGTATCCTCCAGTGTTTATATAAATTGTTTCGTTAAACATTTATCTTCGAAACAAGCCTCAGAAGTGGCCAAAAAGAGCAATAACCAACAATTATGGTAGCCTTTCCAGAAAATGAAGCCCTCATTTTAAGTAAACACCTAGAGCGACAAATATAGGTACACCAAACTTAATATTTTCAAAGAATCCTTAAGCCATAGCATTTAAAAACTCTACTTTAAATGTTAATTAACATCTTCAAACAAAGTGTTGAAATTTTGAAGATTCCCATTGACAAAGCATTATACCAGAAGTCGATTGGTATAGCGGAAGTTCTACTTTACCCTCCCCCCCAAAAAACAACAGAAAACTTGTCCACATTGAGTTGAATGCCGGTCCGATATAGTTTTCGTCATCTAATTATGATTCAGAATTTTGAAGTATGTACTTCCCTAAACAACCCTCGTGTAGCTGCAATACGGGGCACTATCAATTCAAGTCCCCCTGGCTTGAGTTTTCTGGAGGCTACTTCCCACATGGTGTATTCGGAATAGGAGGAGTTAAGCACATGCACACACCCTAAAAGTTGCATGCCAGCCTTTAGTAAGATGCGAAAGGAGTTATTGGAAGATAAAAAGCGTTCCTGTTTTTAATAATGTCATGGTGTTTTATTGTGGAGCGGTTTTAAGGGGATAGAACCAGTTTCATGCAGATTTTATTGCCCTTTCTTCTGTCTGAATATCCTTCCCGCGTAAAGAGATGACAATGTATGGATATAATCACACTTCTGTGCATGTTTTCTGAGGTGATATGCAAATGAATATATAGTAACATCCTAGAATCGGTAATAATAATAAAAAGAATGATTTGTGTTAATGCAAAATTTTAATAAAAATGGGAAGCACACTTTTACACATAAACCAAACAATCTCATTTGTGGCTCTGTTACATATAATTGCAAAAAACAGAAACCTGAGGAATGCCGTTCTCGCACCCCTTTCGTCGAACTCATTTGTTGAACGTCCCTTCCCCCATTAAGCATCCAAACGCCTAATTACAGCCCTTAACTTGACCTCACATTCCCCGGATCAACCCTCCCCAAAGAAAAATTAATATTATTTTTATTTTAGAGATTCACCCATACTGCAAGCCACTCTTGTAAACCCTTTTAAAATGACAGATTAAAACAGCTTGGGATTTTGATTAAACCATTCGTCAACCGCCCAGGTACAACTCTCCGCCTGACGAATATCTCCTTCATTCGTTCTTGTCGCAACTCTCCCTCTTAATGACAGAACTGAAGGAGAAGAAGAAGAAGGGGAAAAAAACTACCTACTTCCCACTCCAACTAATTAAAACTCTAAATGTAGAAGAGAACGCACAATGAAAAAACTTTTAGGAATATTTTCCGTGCCATTAGTCTTTGGGGCGCATTATTTTAATTCATGTGACTCGGAAGATTTATCATCGATAGTTCTTCCACCCCTCTTCGTCCATTCCATCCATGCCTTGTGACTCTCCCCCTCTTCCATCGTCGTTCCTTCGGTCTATTGGTGCCTCACCCCTCCCTTCGCACACATTCAGCAAGTTCCGTCTATGGACTGATGCTGAGGAAGGAAAGTGAAACGATCCGTGCGAAAAATGTCGACTCATAAAACACAATTGAGCAGGGGATTTAGGTTGTAGCTGTATTGGAATTAAAAACACTTTCCGTTCTAACTTGTTCTTTTTGCGAGAGTGTTTTTTTCTGTGTATAATTATAATGAAGTGGCCCCAGTCATCGTTTCCGTGCGAGATGTGAAGGAATTGATGAGTCGTTCCATTCTGTCTTGTAGTAAGATTAATAAAAGTTGTTTTGTTCATTAAATGTATGTATTACATTGAGGAAAAAGAAAACCAAGACAGTTGCCCCGAAAGATAAAGAGTCACCTAAATGTTTTTTTCTGTGTGTAATTATAATGAAGTGGCCCCAGTCATCGTTTCGGTGCGAGATGTGAAGGAACTGATGAGTCGTTCCATTCTGTCTTGTAGTAAGATTAATAAAAGTTGTTTTGTTCATTAAATGTATGTATTACATTGAGGAAAAAGAAAACCAAGACAGTTGCCCCGAAAGATAAAGAGTCACCTAAATGTTTTCTTCTGTGTATAATTATAATGCAGTGGCCCCAGTCATCGTTTTCGTGCGAGATGTGAAGGAATTGATGAGTCGTTCCATTTTATCTTGTAGTAAGATTAACAAATGTCGTTTTGATCAATAAATGTATGTAATACATTGAGGAAAAAGAAAATCAAGACAGTTGCCTCGAAAGATAAAGAGTCACATAATGCTTTTCGATTGTATTGGAAGAATTCCTCTAAGTATTAAACATTTATTTAACAAAACTTTCAAAATGATACCATATTATGTTTTATACATTAGATTTTAAAATTTTTTTCAAACCTTTGTGTGCCTCTTAGAGGAAAACCTTTATACCAAAAAAATTATATTTCCTTTTCATGTATGAAAACCTTTCCTGTCAAATTTGCCAAATAGGGCAAACTGCCAATAATCCTGAAATAAAACGGGTTCTAGAAGTAGAGGAGATCATTAATATTTTTTGTCTTGTGCATCGCCTTGATTTAGGAAAAAAATCACCTTCAAATATTTTTGGATTACATACCTACGAGAACAAGAAGTGTCTTTTGATGAGTATGCATAGCTATTCTGAATCAAATTGATAGCAGAAAACATTTTCGACTTTTGTACAAATTTATTGATTGGATTCTCTTTAAAAACTTCCAATTTGATAATTTTCTAATGATAAATTATTTGTAATAATTATGAGGAATGGCAGACAACCCAAGGTTCAAAGATAACGTATGAAATTGCCTTTTCATTTTACAACTATCATTTTTGTTATAATATTTTAAATATTTCCCTAAATTTTCGAGGTGCTATTCTTGAACAAGTAGGTCATTGAGCCTAATTTTACCACTCCTTGCCTGCCAATGGTTTTCCTTTATGCTTCTGGTTGACAAATGTAAATTTATCATCTCAGCATATTATTGTATCCAAAGTACCATAGGATACTGTTCGATGTAATGTAGTAACTCACTACCCACTACTGTAAAATTTGCGTGTGCTAATGGGTGTGATCAATTTATCTATGTGATTTATCTGTGCACAGGAGGTGTTTTGACATTTTGTTTTCATAAATATTGTGTATTGTAGTACTACAATATTTATAAATTTCGAATAAGAAGTTGTGACATTTGGGTATTGAAGATATTGTATTTTATTGTTCAATATTACACACTGTTAAACAACATTTTATGCATATTATATTATACATTGTCATAAATTTATATAATATTGTAGAAAAATCGTTGGGTTGTGTATGGTAATGTGAAATACATGCTTAAAAACTTAAATAAACTGAAGACATTGTAGTAAAATTTGAACTTTCAAATTCATAACACTTTCATAAATTGTGAATGAATCTGTAGTATCAGCTATCCGGATGTCAGCTCTTCTAACTCATTGTACCTTATTGGCTTCAAGAACAGTTTTATTGCGTTTGATTGGATGGTAGAAATGTCTTCTGGCATCTCTTCTGCCATCCCAGAATTCAATATCTGACGAATGCAAAGAGAACATTTTTATGCAAGAGCGATACTAGAGATTGTAGTCTCAATGTAATTTCTAATTTAGTATTAATTCTGTTGAATGTGAATAGATATATTTTGTTATAATTTCATCAGACTTTACTGCATTCAACATACTGAAAATCTAAGCATTTGTACACTATCGATACTGAGTCTTTCATCTAGCTACAAACTATCTCTATTCCTTTCACTACACCACATAATTATTTCTATTAATTCTTTTATAGAGACAGTAAGTTTACCTCTACATTCCTATATAGATTGTCTGCCCCCTTATCTTTAAGTAATATCTCCTAATGGCTATCACTATCAGCTGTTCTAATTCATTGTACCTTTCCGGCTACAAGAACAGTTTTATTGCGTTTCATTGGATGGTAGGAATGTCTTCTGGCAACTCTTCTGCCATCCCAGAATTCAATACCTGACGAATGCAAAGAGAACATTTTTATGCAAGAGCGGTATTAGAGATTATAGTCTCGATGTAATTTCTAATTTAGGATTGATTATGTTGAATGCAAATAAATCTATTTTGCTATAATTTCATCAGTCATTACCGCATTCAGCACACTAAGAATCTAAACATTCATTCACTCTCAATACTGAGTCTTTCATCTAACTACAAACCATCTCTATTCCTTTCACTACACCACATAACTATTTCTATTAATTCTTTTATAGAGACTGTAAGTTTATCTCTCCATTCCTATATGGAGTGTCTGCCCCCTTATCTTTAAGTAATATCTCCTAATGGCTATCACTATCTCGCTGTCTATTCATTGGGCAGTGGCGTTCTCGATCACGGCTAAGCACGAGCCAATGTTTCCCAACTGACCCATTAGGAACAGTGACTGAAATCACTGATCCATCAATGGCGCCGTGACTGCCTGCCCTTTCACTGCTCCACGGAACCATTTAGGACGATTCTCAAGCGTGCCTTTTGGTAGCAGTGACCCACAGTGTTAAAATGTCACTCGCGTTTAAATTAAATTTTGCGAATTCATGATCGATCATTTGAATTAAATTTCCTTTTATAAAAGAGTCTGTATAGAGTATAAAGACAGTTAATCAAATATTATCAGTCAAGCCTTCTTCTTTGTTTTAACTGTCGTGTTGATAGACAGACAGACCGACCAACTTACATGATTCCAAAAATGTGTTTTTCGTAATCAGTGAGGTCCTCAAAAAGTGGAGAATCATCAAAATCTTGAGGTGGAATTTTTTAAGGATTAAAGTTCTTTATAGCTGTTTACTTCTTACATGAGAAAGTAAAAAGTTATATACCATGTTTATCGTTAGTGTTAGGAAATTCTGCATTTTAAGCTAAGAAGCTTGCATCTTTTCTAAATTGTCTCTCGTACCTTTACTCTAAGATTCGAAGCATTCTTTCTTTAAGATTTTTACGTCATTTCTTTGAGCTAGTCACTTCACTTGGCATCCATACTAGCAGCTATTTAATCGGAATCACATGTCGTTGTCTATTCGATTCCCGCAGCTGATATGTAGATCTACGGATTATTAGCAGAGTATATGCTTGTCTCTACTATGTCATTTAAGAGGTACGGTCTGTAGGTCTTCTAAGCATTCTCTCCTCGGAGAGACATCAGTGCTATGTAAGCTGCTGCTGGCACTGTACCTATAAAATGTAGGACAAGTATCAACCCTGTACAATGGAAGTGTGGCGATCTGTAAATATGTTCTTAAATGTGGTCGTCCAAATAAATGTCTCTTTTAACTTATATGTTTCATCATTTCTGAAGCAATAAGAAATGCTCTATCTCATAGAAATTCCACTGCAATAAACCAGGACGTTTTTAGCTTATTATCCAGCAGCTCTTCGTAACTAGTGTTACTCAAGCTGCCTGTCTCCACTTTACGAGACTAACGGGTGATATTGGCAAACTCGCTTCCTGTGTCTAACAGTTAGCAATTTCCTTTTTCGTCTCTAAAGTATTTTTCAGAGAGGTTTCCATAAGCACATTGGCGAAATATGCGAAAAATTTGGCCAAATTTGCTAAATACTAAAATTATATAACTAATTGTAATAAAAACTATAGGCTATGTTGGGTAGATGCAAATTTTAAGTGATTCCCTATTGATGAAGATATTCAAGGACCTTTAAATAGCTCTTACACTATAATCAGTAGAAAAATTAATCAAATAGCAGCAGTTGACTTCCGCGCAAAGGGTTCATTGCCTTCATTCATGGTTCGGCTTGTCAACCAGGAGATCTTTTTGCAATTTACTTTTCTATCATTTCCAACAGTAATTTTATTCTCGCCCCCCTCGCGATTGACATTTACATAACATATGTCTATATGAAGAATATAATAAGCGCTAAAAGAATCCAATCCGGCAATCTAGCGTGGACAGGCCTAATTGTAAATGGTTTTCAATGACTGCTTTAAGCAAAACTTAAAGCTGTTGAACTGTTTGCTTGTGGTTGGACACAAAATTTTTAATTAGACATAAGCGTTTGCTGTTATGTCCAATTAAATTTTTGACAACCAGTTTTCATGTATGTCGGATTCAAATTAGTTATCTAGTTTGTCATATAAACAGCTTCTTGTTTTTCAATTTGTTTCGATTCCTGGACGAACTAGAGTCGTAATGGTCTACAATATCGAGAAAAAGGTCGTGGAATTTCAACAGTACAGTAACATTGTTGTTCATCGCGATTCCGCAAAAAATTAATTTATTGGAACAAGAGATATGACAAAAATGCTGGCATTTGTAGCTGTTAGATCTTCGAAAAGTTTTATATACTCAAATTGTTTCAAGGAACTGTTAAAATCCCATTTACTAATCCAAAAAATATTAACATCGTCCTCGAAGGATAAAAAATCCTCTTCTAGAAATTTACGGGTCTATTCTGGTACCCCCGGTTGGGTTGAGAGACGTCACTTTTTCCACACGTTAACAACGGAAAAAGTGGCGTCTCCCAGCACAACCGGGGATACCAGAATAGACCCGTTAATCTGTCACTGTACAGTTTGAGTAAGCAAGTTTTGTAAAGACACCACAACTGAAATTTCAGTTACAGAAATATTTTCTGTACAACTCATCTTTTTAGCTTTTATTATGACTTCAATATTAGAATACAAAGTGGAACCTTCTTCAAGGGCATTATTTCGTATATTGTATTGATTTTTTTACAAATTGCATTCAACAAATAATGGTTAGTTCTTGTCTTTCGATATTGTTTCTATTTTTGGCACACAAACAGGCAAGATTTTTTCGATTTGAGTGTATCCATTTATTCTCCACTAGCAGTACGCGCACGGCGTTGCCCGTGGAATCAGAACTGGGGAAAAAATGCCAACAATGACAAGAAAAAATTTTGCAAACAAAATCAAAACAAAAGATACACATTATTGATTTTCAATGACATTTATCAAAACAGAAATATATATATTATTGATATGACGATGACGCGAATGTAATGACGTCACCTGCCGGAAGAAATTGAATTGTAATGAAAGCATATGACGTCACCTACCGCGAGGACGGTCACGCAGAAACCAATGAAATTGCAACAATGCGTGCTGGAATCGTTCGGAGAAATCTCGCTAGCAAAAAAACTGTTTGAACTGGTCAGGGAAAAATTAATTAAAAAAACGAAAAAAAGATATTTTAACAGTTCTTATTTTAAATCCGACATAAACGTTCCAGTTAAAAGCTGAAAAAAAATTGAAAATTATAGAGATGTTAGAACATCAGATGCGATAATTTGAAGGAATCTTTATTAAAAATTACCAGAAAATTGACAATTTCTCAAAAATTTCTCAAAATTCAATAAATTATGTTAGACGAACGAAACAAACTTCATTAGAAAGGAAATCGGTTGTTCTTTCCGATGGTGTAACTGTTTTTTCGTACAATTATTCGAAGCCATGCTATTGAGAAATACACCCAAACAACACAAAATATTAAATTAAAAAATTTCTAGATTAAATTTTAAAATTCCGGCTTCGAGGTGCATTCAGTCACCATTACGACTACCTGTGTGACGAATTTCATGGCTGTAAGTGAGATAGATTCGGCTGGATATCGCAGACACACGCTCACAAACATTGCCTTTTATAAGTATAGATTTCATTTAAGCAGCATGAATTAGACTCTTTCTGTTTATCTGTTTTCAGTCGTTTGTTCTCCCTCTCTCTTTCTGTATTCTTCAGTTTTTCTTCCTATACTTCTTTCACTCTTCTCTTCTAAAGTTTTTAATGGCACATTTTAAGGAAGCATGTGTAAAATATTTTAATAATAAACAATTTTTCCAATTTTATTGGTAATCTAAAATTTGCTTCGATAATTTTATTTTTTAGGAGACAAATACTTCGGTTTTAGTGTATAAAACCATCCAAAAGTTAGAAAAAGGATGTTTGTTATATACCCTTTTGTTTGTATATGAATTATTTCCATAAAAAGTATAAATTCTTGTTGAATAATTGATTTTAATGCAACCGAAGTTTTCGCTAAAAGAGTATACATAGAAAAATTTGTATAGTTACTAATGCAATAAAACAATAAAAAAATTGAAAGTAGCAAAAAGTAGCATGAAAATTTGTTTTAAATAGAGAGCTACTAATATAAGCAATACGCAAAATTATTTTTAACGCCAGAATCCCTTGGAATGCCACACTTTTTCCTTCAATGATTCTATTGGAACACTTAAAAAAATTCTTCTGCTGTTAAAAGATTAGTTTTTATTTTTAAAAAACTGTTTGTTTCCTATTAATAGGGGATAGAAAGTTCGCAGGTACGTTATTGACTAAGTTCCATATCAAAAACAAGCCACTTGATGAAATCGAACAAAAATATAATAAAAAAACCG
>BGPR01033613.1:0-16893 GCA_013235015.1 Araneus ventricosus | reverse complement strand
AAATCCATCATCTGCTACTATTATTATGGGACAAATTAAATCCATCAACTGCTACTATTATTATGGGGAAGAGGTTGCATATTTTCATCGTTCTAATATTGATAGGCTTTAGAGTGCAGGAGTGTCTCTCCAAAATTTCTTAGACTTTCTTAACTGATTTGAAGGAGACAATGAATGGATTAATAGAAAATATGATAAATGTGCTACTGACGATTCTTTGAATCACTTGTTAACATCACTATGTGGAATATATCTCAAAAATTAAAATTAATTAAGTCCGTGGAAAGCATCTTAAAGAAAAGAGCTTTTCTCCCCTTAATTATTTTTGAAAACGCAGTTTTCACAAATTATTTTAAGGTATTGAGAAATCATTATTATAACAAGAGAGGAAACATAGCAATGACAGATTTTTCTTTAGTATCAAATACTTCCAAAGATAAAAACAGAAGCTTTGAAAGTAATGTGTATGATGTTTTAACTGTTTGTTTCGATGTGGTGTAATTCGTCGTTTTCAGAAACTGAAATAATCAATTTTATGACTAGTTTCTATGGGACATTTTATTATGAGAACGTTTATATGCTGGATACTATCTGTAAATTGAATGATGTGATATACATGAAGTAAAAATTGTTTAAAACACTGTGCAAGTCATATCGTTATTACGTAATTACTTTTTGGTAGTATTGCTTACTAAGAAAGCGTTTGAAATTTTAAAGTTTTCCCTCCCAAAATTCAGAATTTATTGTTGAACAGAAAACATGTCTTAAAAAATTAGCAGTACGCTGACACCAATTTTATTCAAATGCAATTTTTCCCATAATTTTAATAAATATTTAAAAATATTTTACAGTATATTTTAAGAAAATACTCTTCATCGTTTTAGTTACTGTGTTTAATATACAAGGGCGTTGTAATGATACTAATTGCATTTTTGTGCACTTTATGGTTGCTATATTAAAGAGTAAATTTTTAAAAATAATATAAAGGCAGACGAATCAAGCCTAAAACTTTATCATGATACGATGTTTCGAACTAAATGTTTGAATCTTCTTTATTTCTTTATTTATTTTGAAAATTTTCATCCACGAACAAACTGCTGCACTTGACAGTATTTCAAAGAGGCATTTTGAAAATACAAAATTTAAAAACAGATTGAAAGACCCATTCCATTCAGTGTCGAAACGAAAATACATATTACTGCTGATTTCGAATTAGCGACCCTTAGATTTCTAACCTCAAGACTGTGCCACGAAACAAGTCTAATATCTGTTTTCATGCGCTGTAGTTTAACTTTTATTCTTTTATATTTGTATAAAACATTCTATTGATAAATTAAATCGATATAAATAATTCGTAAACTCAAAATGCTTTCAATTTTATAATTTTTATTTTTAATTTAAAATATCATTTATTTTCCTTACATCGCAATTGCTTAATCTCTCCAACACTAACGAAACTTCCTTCTCTAAAACCTTCTACTATTTGGTATTCAAAACGTTTCACACTGTCATATTAATTGTTATCAATGACGCAATACTGTTCTTCAAGACACTGGTTCAAATTTATCGGGTTAAAGATCAAATTCAAGGTTAAACCAACCTTGAACTTGATAAGTTATTTTGTTTAGAAAATAAAGCAAGACTGTTCTCTTCTAACCATAAACAGCAAAGTATTAAGAGCGCAAATTACTCAGCATAATGAGCTATTTAACTGATAGTTAATTATATGTAAAGAATTCCTTTTGATGACTGATAACAAGAAGCAAATAATGTGTAAGCCTTAAGATCTAAACTAAGTAACTTGGGTTTCTTTTGTCAAGGAGAATTTTTCTTTTCAAGGCTATTTTATGCTAAATATTTTTAGTTTAAAATCACAATTTTTAAAAAAATAAAAGTAGTTTTCTTCCTAGTATTCTTTCATAAAAACCATTTATCATCTAATGCAACCAGGTAGAATTTAGTTAAACTCTTGAACTAGCATTATTCTCTTTATATCTTCGCATTTACATTTTGGTACTCCTTGGGTTCTAGGGATACCAAAATGTAAATGCGAAGATATAAAGAGAATAATGCTAGTTCAAGGGTTTAACTGAATTCTTCCTGATTGCATTAGATGATAAATGGTTTTTATGAAAGAATACCAGGAATAAAACTACTTTTATTTAATAAATTTGTGATTTTAAACTCAAAATATGTTATCGCAGTAAGTTCTAGCAATAGAATATGCCAGAAAAAAAGGATGTCTGAATAATAATTCAAAATAATTTTAAGGAAATTAATATAATATTGAAAAGTATAGTTACATATTTTTTGCGATTTAACGTATTAGTGTAAGTACAAGAATTTTATTTTTATACTTTAAATTTGAATATCAAGGAATTTTAAGGCCTTAACACTAAAACTGCGGATATGCATCAAATTTTGGACGAAATCCATCAAAGGGAATTCTGTCAGTCTGTCCATTCGTTCGAAATACAATCAGAAGAGTGGATACCTTTTAAAGTGTTTTTGTTAATATCAATAAATAATATCATCTTTACCCCTACATATGTATTTATTAACGTTCCACAACAATTCTTTAAACCCTTATAAGCGAGGATAAGTGACTTACTTTATTTTAAATTATTTTTTAAATTCTTAATTAGTATCTTAATTACTTTGACTTATTTTAAATTCTTAATTAGTATCTTAATTACTTTGATCTATTTTAAATTCTTAATTATTGTCTTAATTACTTTGATTTATTTTAAATTCTTAATTTGTATCTTAATTACTTTGATTTATTTAAAAATTCTTAATTATTATCTTAATTATTTTGATTTATTTTAAATTCTTAATTAGTATGAATTAAAAGTTGACACCTTCCTAATTAAATTTTCTCCATTAAAACTTCATCAACTCAAAAATCTAATTATTAATATTTATTAACTGATTATTTAATTGTTAAAAATTAAAGAAGACCTAATATAAGTTATACGGAAAAAATCACTATGCTATGTAGTTAACTCCTTTTTCATTTATTTATTTGTCCACGCCGGCACAGACTACCAAGAGGGTGTAGGGCACTGACCCGGAAATCGGAGAGTTCACAATAACAACAAAACAGAAAGAAAAAAACATTACATCAAATTACAAAACATCACAACAAAACTGAATTATTCAGCATGCAAAAAAGCAATAACAAAAACAAAAGTTCTGAACAAATGAACAGAAAACAAGTGACAGAAAAGTTCATGAAACAACATCAAATAGCAAAACAGGAGACAAAAGACAAATAAAAATTTAAACAAAACTTAGGATATTAAACACCTTACAGCATGTGTGACAGTTCAATAGAACACATTTAAAATTTTATATTCCAAGAAGAAATCAAAAACACACAAGTGTTAAAGAAACATTGATATATTTTTGACAACGTTTCATCAGTCAGGAAGCTCACTACAATTGCAATTGGAAACTCTAAAGATCTCTCTCAGTTTCACAAGTCCAAATTTATTATTAACTGAAATTTTAAACCATGCGGTTATGCTTGCGTCAGCATGTCTATTTAAATGTATTTTTTAGTGAAAGTACTGTCTAAAACATAGTGGTCTATATCACCATGTAAACAGCATTTGCAAATTAGTGTGCTGGCTAATTTGAAACAATATAAATATGAAATAAATGTGCCATGACCTGTTAAAAATATATCACATATTTGTTAGTGATAATTAAGTTAAGGTCAACAGACCCAATGAAACCCTTTACTCGGGCTCCTGTTTCAGAATCCATCCAATAGCTTTGCCATCTGCTTAATATAAATTCTTTAATTTTATATTTTAGGAAAGAGTAGGGTGCAAGAACATTACTTTTTTTGCCCAGCAAATGTAGCAGTTTTTGCAAATTGACCATCAGGTCCACTGCCTGAGACGCCAGCATGTGTCTTGACCCAGGATAAACAGACTTTCCCTCCCGCATTATTAATGGACTTTTTAATGTTTAACACGAAATTGGATCAGATTTTAACAAATTTTAACGACTCTATTGAAGAGAGGCTTTCAGTGAGAATTTTTATTTTAGATCCTTGTTCCAAGGCCCAGTCTGCCGCAACGTTAATTGCTGCAAGCTCTGCTTGGAAAACAGAATTATACGAATTTAGTTGGTAGCAATATGTTTTGAAAAATTTTTTGAGTTCTGAAGATGCACACTGAGAACCCTGTGTTTCCATCAACCTTAGATCCGTCCGTGTCTCGTGATAATCAAAATTTTCTATGTTTTCATTCAGTGTTATAAATTTTTCTCGTGCTGGGATATTCACTACTGACCTGAAGTTATCAAGAGTATTGATATCTTCTGTTAGGTCATATTGACTCTTCCGTAAAAGCCAAACATGAAATTTTTCGTGTAAGGCCAGGGCTGTTATGTGGAGGGGAGGAATCCCAAATAAATCGTTTGAAACATTTGTTTGTGAAGTTCTGTAACATTGTGTTATTTTAATTGGAAAGATTCCTTGGATACTGTGGATTTGCTTAATTTGTTTGACAGCCCAGACGCTAGCGCCATAGAGGATCAATCACCGTCGTATACCAATGTTTAATTAGTAGTTTGCTAAGGCTCCAATTGGACTTAATGAACCTATTAAAATTAAAGGTTAAATTTTAAGCTTTTTCATATCCTAAGTCCTAAAATAGACGAAGATCAGTTCAATTTATTGTCAATTGAAATACCATGGTATTTTAAGTCGCGTTTTATTTTTATACTAACATTATCAAATTTAAAAATTGGATTTCTCCGTAGTTCAGTCTTATTCTTTTTAGAGTACTTCTGAGACAATAATGATCTAAAAACCAATGCTTGACTTTCGTCCACTAAAATATCCACCTTAAGTATTTTAGTTTGTTATGTAAATTACTTAAAAACGTATAAGTATTTTCCTCGAGATCCCTATGTATTTAACTACGTTAGTAGTGTCTACACTGCGTATAAGTCACTATGTTGTGCAGTGTTTCAGTTCCAGCACTCCCACAGTAATTTAGCACGATCCGACACTGCGTATCATTTAAAATTGAATTTAACAAATAAATTTGAATACATATAACCATAGTCCTTGAAGGATATGAAATGAAGATGCAGCATACTGCTCTACGTGATTTTTTTCACTGTTAATTCTGTCTGACTGATAAGTATTATTTCAGATAACAGACGTTAATCAGAGAAAATTACCAATTTATTAAGGTAACAGTATCCATTATTTCTGATAATAGATACGGTTCAATATTTGAAGAGTTTCCGTTTTATTTTCCTAAATCAGTGGTGCTCAAACTATTTTCAATTCCGATCCCCGCACTTAGCGTAAAATTCTTTCGCGACCTCCCCAGGCGGTCGCGATCACAATTTTTAAAGAAAAGCCTTATACTTTTTATTATCAAATAAATTTCTTTGAATTTAGCTACCCACAAAAAGTTTTCTCGCAACCCCCAGAGGGGTCTCGATCCACAGACTGCGCGCCATTTTTCTATATCCTCTAGCCTCAGCAATTTTTTTTATATTCCTCTATAAAATGACAGCTGATTTCTAAGCAATATGTCTATGCAAAAATGAATACATGCTTCGTTTGTTTGCTGCGAAAGGAAAACGAAATTATTTACACCGTAGTCACGGAGACCTCCAAGTTAAATCAGTCCAAGTGCCAAGAGCCTCCAAGTGTAAATCAAACGAAATGATTTACACTATAATGATAGAGTCCTCCAAATTATGAATAATAATCGAGATATGATTTCTTCGTTACCCATTGCAAGAAGTTAAAAAATGAATACAAAGAGTAAAAATATTATTATTATTGTTAAGAATAATTCAGAGGTTGGTGAAATTTTTTTAACAGAGTGATACAAAACACTTCCATTATGTTGCAAATGTCTAATTTTTATGAATAGCATATTCAATTTAAAATAAATAAGAATAAATTTAATAAAAATGTAGTTTAAAAACACTTTTATCTATGTATTAAAGAATATAATTTATGTTTATTTTAATTACTTTTTTCTTTTTAGTATTTAATTAATAATTCATTTTTATAAATATTATGGAAACTAGAATCAATTTTTCTGAAATTCACTAGCAGATTGACGACTTGAATATAATAAAAAAATTATTTAATTGAATTAATTAATTAATAATTAAATTCTGAAAACATTAAATGATTCTACCTTATTAGCAGAAGATGTTCTACAATATTCATACGATAGCTTTACGATATGCGGCATTCAGAATATCATGGAGATATCTCAAAATATCTTGTACTGTTAATGAGAATCCGAGGTGTAATGTACAAAACCTAGCACAAGAGAAAGTAAGTAAAAAATCGATAGCCAAATTCATCATTACAAACAGGAAGAAAGTCGAGTAAATAAAAGTGTGTCAATTGTGTAAGTGTGTTAAAAAGTGTACTAAAAAATTCGAATGTGAGAAATATATAAACAGATATCAGAAACATGCCATGAACATTCCATTCCCCCACCAGGAAACTTTTCAAACTAAAAATTCATGACGAATGTTCTTACATGGGGCCTGGTATAAAGAAGAATTGTCTAGAAATCAGCGATGCGAACTATAATAGTATGGTTGTAGGCGACAATTGAGTGACCACTGGTCAGATGGGGTTACTGTGAATAGGTATTTGTTTTCCCTCAACCGAAATAAGACTCAACACAGCTTCCACTGGGTTTTCTGAAACTGCGAATTGATGTGCAAGGAAATAGAATGGCTTTGCTACAGAATGGTAAAGTCCATTTACCCTAAAACATCTGAAAAAGAGAAGAGTGGATTTATTTGTTTAAATCAACATTCAATTTTGAACTAATAGTAGGTATTTCAGATATTAAAACGTAGAAACTAATTAACATTTTTAAAATAATTATTCCTCCGTTCATCTTTAGTTTGTGATTTTTTATTTCTGTTTGTACAAAATTAGAAGCCCAATTGAAAATTCGTCTTAATAATCAAATATACTGTAGATATGTTTCTAGGACGAGCCTTTAGAAACCATATTAGGATTCTTTAGAACCAATTTCTTTTAAAATTTAAACTTTAAACTTGTTTTACGTATAAAAGTATTGACCGGTGGCATGTGTTATATCGAACGACTTGTTACATTTGAGGGTCTGATGGCCCTCAAATATTTCCTATGTTCTTTTTCATCTCATCTATTCGTTTAATATATTAATAAATATATAATGGAATGAAATCATATCAATATATAACTCAAATGGATTTAAAATAAATAAAGAAATTACAATAATAACATTGAATTTGAATGAAAAAACCTGTAAATTATTGCAAAAGAAACGATTCGCAGCTTTCTTTGACATACTTAAATTCTAAAGACAAGTGTCATGAATAAGTAGCATTTCTTTTCAATCCATTTTTATCCGCATATTTTTTTCCTCGAGAAATTGATTCTGTTCACAGCGACAAACTACAGCATTTTCTGAACGGGGACTAGCAACATAAGATATAATTGTAAGTATTTTAGTTTTTTTTAAAGTTACGATGCGTAATTGAAATTTCTTTTCATAAGAAAAAGAAAAGAATTCTTTTGAATACATATTTATGGCCATCCTAATTATACAACAAAATTCATTTTTGCAGTTTTATTTAAAACGCGTGTTATTAATACTGAAAAATTGGAATTAATGAATTAATCTTGTTTTCAGGATATATATATATATTGTCGTTTCAAGTTTTTTCGAACTGTTCTAACATCTTTGTTTTTTCACTGTCTTTGTAATGATGATTTCAAAAGGAATCTGAATTTCAAAGCAGGTTTTAGAGTGGATTTGTCATTTTGCCATTATTATTAATTTCTGGTGAAAATTTCGAAATTGTTTAATATTTTATTAAGAGAAAATATTTAAAGCATATCCTTATGCTCTATGAGCGGATTTAGTTGAAAGCTTCATATTGGAGGACATAGACATATTGGAGGAAAAGATCTTGGAATATTCCTTTGATACACCTTTGCTTATCTTACATTTTTTTTTTATTTATTTATTTTCCATAGAAAAGGAAAAAATATACATAACGATGTTAGAATTTTCGATAGAAAAAATTCTTTTTGAATTTCACTTTTGAAGTTCTATTTTTAAAATCATTTATGAATATTTAAAAGAATCTCCCTTTCAGTTTTCAAAGATGAAAGGACTTTCCAAAGCATATTTAGTTATGCATATTCATGAAAAAGTATCAAATAAAAAGTCTGAAAGTAATGAAAAAAATGTTTTGAGTTTTTCTGTAAGAAAACGATGTTTCGATTCAAATATATTTTTAACAAGCCGAATAAAGTTGAATATTCGATGCTTGTTGGAAGTGAGGAAAAAACATATAAAGATATAGATTTCATTCATTAATAAAAAAATTCAAATTTCTGAGTATTTCTCCATTTTTTAATGACAAAAATATTCAGTATTCTAACAAAGTTAAGAAAAAAATTCTTTATTGAATCTAATAATTTTTATCTATTTCTAGTTAAAAATAGGATAAATTTAAACTGATGCAGGTCTGAAAATATAATCGCTTTCACTGCTGTGTTCATTTTCATATATTTCTTAATTTATAGTAATCATTAACTTCTACCTTCGTGCAACTGATACAATTTCATATCTTTCTTACCCTTTACAAACTTTTATTTAGCTTGACTTTTTCATATTTATAAAGATGGAATTTTGTAACCGATTTTCCACTCACTTTCTTATGTGCCAAACTTATGAATGTTTTACACTTGTGTGTGCACGATGTCAATACTCTATTTTAAAATTTTTAGAGCTTAATTACTAATTTATCGATTAATTAAATTCAATGTTTATTCCATACGAGTGGCGCCACCTAGTAGTGAAACTGAGAAAAATTCGACTTCAGGACAGGAAAAATTCGACAGGATTCCATCATATTTATAATAATAAAATATTAATGAAATAAAATATAAATAAAATAAAAATTATTCTTTTCAGATCACTTTAAAATTGGAAATTTTAAAACTCTTTTTATTAAATTTATTTAAGTTCATATTTGTTGCTTACTAAATGCCAAAGATATAGTGCCAGAAGCATAAACTTTACTCTGTGCCCTATTCTGATTTATATTTTCATCGCTTATTTAGCATATATTAGTTAATTTTAAAAGATTTAATTAATGTTTAAAATTTATTTATCAGTTACATGTTTGACTTGTTAATGATTTTTAATGCAGAAATTAAATAATTTATTACAGTTGAACAACTAACGTTTTAATTAATTAATTTGAATTGAAAATGATGTTCAAATTGAGTTTATATATATTTTCCATGCATTTCTTACATTTATTTTATTAAGTTCACATTATTTTTCTGAAATTTCACGTCCCTGTTCAAACACCCTCAAGATGGTGTGGTGCGAAAGTTTGAATAGGGGCTGCCGGCTTAGATTTCGTCTTTGTTATCCGAACACGATTCAAAATTATTAGGTCTGTCCCAAAAAAAGCAATCGTGTTGCTTCGAAACAAAATGTTAACGCAACTAAACTTGTAGTGAAAATCTCTTTGAGGTATATAGGAAACAAAAATGATCACAAAATATGCGCACAGTAAAGTACATAAAATTTTTAACTGACCTGAATTTCTGAGTTAAAACCGACCACTTTCATTACATAACGACAAGGTTTGCCGAAAAAGCACACTTAAGCGCTTATAGAAGTTAGCTTTTCTTTGTTTATCGGATCTATAGAAAATTTTAAACAATATATCTTTTCAGAATATACAAAGAACTTCATTTAACATATTTTGGTCTTTACAAAAATGAAACTTTAATATCTATTACCTCTTTTTATTATGTTTAAATAAAAAACTAAAAGAAAATTTTTGCAAAGCTTAGATTATCTCAAACAATTTCTGCCAATATGAAAAAAGTTGCAGTGATAGTTTCTTTACGATGTTATAGGTTTTGTATAGTTTTGCAACTGATAATGGAAAAGTTGTTTATCAGTACTGATTTCCAATACATAAGCTAATTTTTATCTCTTCTTCTCCAAATCATTGTTTGCCATTAATCTAAATCCTCCTCTTAATTACTTTTCTGATAAATTACCAATCAGGAACATAATATCTTAAGGAATTACCAAAGAACAAGATAGATGCGTTTGTTTTTGAACCAATTATAGCATATTTTAACCCACATTTCTATTTCACAAACACTATTTTATCATTATTTAGCAATTAAGAATCACTTATTAGTAATCATTACACTATTTCGCTATTTGTTAGCTATATGATGTACGAAATGTTCTGACGAAAAAAACGTGCTTTTTTTTCCCGGTAGTAGAAAAAATGATGTCTAGATGCCTGTGTGTGGCTATCTTTCAGAACTTAATAAAGAACTATTTATTATCTAGAATCTTTTTTCAGATATGAAAAGCATTTTTTTTCTGTGTCTATCTTTTTCATTATAGTTACATTCAATGATTAGCCAAACTGAATAACTATGTTAAATAAAGTTCTTTGTATTTTCTGAAAAGATATATTGTTTAAAATGTCCGATAGGTGCGATAAACAAAAAAAACCATTTCTATAAGCGCTTAAGTGTGCCAATATAAACTCGTTTTACCTGCAAACCTTGTCGTTATTCAGTGAACCTCAACAATGAATCTTATTTCTTTTCAATTCCTCATTGATGTTTTTCATATACTTCACTGTTTGAAAATAAAGTATCACTTCAAATGTTCAACAAAATAAGTTTTAAACCAGCGGGAGTGGTCTCACCTAAACTTTCTCGTATACTTTCTAAGTGGAGATTGGTAGTGGAGATACTTTCTCTTTGTATACTTCGTATACGAGAAAGTAAAACAAAAAAACAAACAAACCTGAAATCAAATATCTGTTGCCACGTTTCAAAAAAATATTACTTTGAAGCAGGCGCGATAAAATAGGCAATGCAATGAATACTAAAGCGAAAATTCTGCTTTGGAATTGAATTCCCAAGAAAACAATTTATACTACCACAACCGTAACAATTGCAAAAGCGAGGGAATAAAAGATTTGCTGAAATAATGAGATCGGTTTGATTTACAACAATAAAAAAATTGTTAACAATTCATGCTTGAAAACATTATTTATTGTTGTAAATAAAATTTACAACAATAACAGATTGCTACCAATACGCATGCGCATGAGGATCGGATTAAAAGAAATTGAATATGCAATTTGAACGCCTCTTTCTGACGGATTTGGCCCAAACTTTTATACGGACCTACATTCATAACGATAAAACTGTGTACCAAATTTTATCCATTTAGCTATTCAAGTTTTTGAGTTATAGCGTTCACATGACCGCGGACATACAAATAGACAGACTTCCCGTTGACGGATTTTGTCCAAAATTTGATAGAAACCTACAAATTATGTTTAAAGACCACATACCAAATTTCATCCCCGTAGCTCTAATAGTTTTCGAGTTATCGTGTTCACAGACAGACATAACAGAAAGTACATGCTCTCATGTAAATTCATACTCACATTATAATTAATCAGCTTTGTATGTAAGTTGATCATGGCTTTTAAGAAGCCATGATATATGATATAAGAAATATGGCTCATGCCGAAAAATATTCTTCAAAAGTTTTTTTTTCTTTTTCTTTCAGTCTTTACAACATTTAAAGCCTAAAATAGTTTTTTAAATATAGTTGATTATTAAGTTAGCGGGCCCCATTTATCTGTAAGTTTGAATGTTTGCGCTACTTTATGTTGTGCCAAAAAAGATTTTCAAAGAAGTTGGATATTGGCGATAAGCTTTAGCGAGTTCTTGCTAAGATTTGATAGGTTTTCCTGGGTTTACGCTGACGGAATAAATAGCACTGAAAAGAACTTTGATCGCATGAGAATTTTCTAAATTATTACTTTTAACTCCATTTCCTTTTAGTTTTCATGATTAATTAATCCTTTATTTTCGTATCTGTTTTCCAACTTCACAGTGTTTGCAAACTTTTTCTGACGACATTAAATTTCATTTTTTTCCACGCAAAAATACCATGCAAAGAGTAAGATGTTCAAGAAGTGTTGCGGCAAATATATATTCAATTTACTGACGTTATGACAATACTTGTAAAAAGATGACTGTATTCAGAGCAAATTGCCATTACAAATAAAAAATTATACAAAATAAAAATAAATTCCCTCACACAGGTAACTAAAATTCACTGCCAGATTTAAAAGTCGCTGAGGTTATGAGCATTGCGAAAGCAGTACTGGAATTAAAATAGAACATACATGCCGATAGGTTGTAATTGACAAATCATGTACTGATATTCATGAAATAAGATGTAAGGTCTGTGCATAGCCAATTCATATTCAAACCTACCAGATCAAGGCATAGCAAGTGACTCTCATAATTCATAATGATTTTCATTGCATTCTTGTCTTCCAAACATAGTGCATTAATTTTCATTTATATAATTTGTTGTTCATTGTATTTATAGCCGCATACTATTTAACTTTTCTCTATTCATTTAAATGTCATGACTATTTAACTTTTCTCTATTCATTTAAATGTCATGACTATTTAACTTTTCTCTATTCATTTAAATGTCATGACGTGAATTGTTTAAAAAAATAAAAAAATAACGGCCACCTCATCTGTAAAGAAATATATAAGAGCTACCTAAGCTATAGAGAAGGAACTGTGATGTGGTTTTAAATACAGCTAATGTGGTAGACATGTACTATAGAAACTTTTTGTGAATAATAACTTATTTTTTATAAAATAAATTATAATAATCAAAATTTACAAGTTATTTTAATTTATTTTTACCTAATATCTAAACATTCTGGAGAATGTTTATGCTACTACTATGCTGGAAATACTATCTATAAATTTTTTACAAAACAAGACATGCTATGGATGCAACTTCTAATTTCGGAAAAAATAATAAGATTTTTTTTTCTTCTTATATTTGCTCATTGCTGTTTTCAAATTTGCCTGTTTTACAGCCAAAGTTGTAACTTGCAACTTGAATGAATTTTGAAAGTTTAACTTAAAAAATAAATTCTAGAAATAATTTCTTGCAATAGAATTATCCCCATTTTTATTCATTTTTGAATCACAACAACATTCAATAGAGATATTCCATGTCTCAAGTTTTATTTTTAATTAAATAGCCATTAAAAGTAATATTGTAAACATAAGATCTTCAATATTATTTTTTTATTATTTTTATAAAATTAAGTTACTTCACCTGAAGAAAGAAAAAAAAAGAAAAACTAAAATAAATGATATTAATATATAAATGACCAGTCTGTCAAAATATCAGAAACTTAAATAATATTGGATCGTAAACCTAAAGCACTCTTCTTAATTAAATTCAAAATAATATTCATTTTCATTCAATTTGGAAAGTTTCTGAAAGACCTTTTAAACTATTTTCTCTTCTTGTACATGCGTGCTCAATTTTTTCTCCTGACTATCAAGAAGAAATAACATCCACATTCTAATTTTTCTAGAATAAACAAAACAGACACTTACATTAGTTTTTCTACAGGAAAGGTATTAGAAATAAAGCATCCAACAAGTATACTGGTTTATATTTCATATCAACATTCAAAATGAAAATTCCTTTAAAAACTACTTCAAATGTCGCAACTTAAATAATTTCAACGTCCAATATGAAATTTTTAGAAGTGTGTTTATAGATGTTTACATTATCCATGTTTTGCTTCAGAACGTCGAATGTTTTTCCGGATAGATCATCCTAGCTTTAGTAATTGGTTTTCCAAAATTTGTTATGACAGCCGTTCTAGTTTCCTAAAAAAATATAGAACTTTATGATTGTATATTGTTTCATTCATTGTAAGTAACTTCATTCAGCCATATATATAGGCATATGTCTCGTTATTGTAATGATAAACTTTTTTAAACTCTTGAAAGTATTTCACATTTTCAAAAATTAAGGACTTCACACACATTCTTTGTTCCGAATTTATGCATTTTATTGAATTCACATATGTTTCTGCGATATTTGAAAGTCTGATTATTATGCTTCGCACTGTGGCA
Organism: Araneus ventricosus; assembly: GCA_013235015.1. Classification (NCBI taxonomy): domain Eukaryota; kingdom Metazoa; phylum Arthropoda; class Arachnida; order Araneae; family Araneidae; genus Araneus; species Araneus ventricosus. The sequence continues at coordinate 2,846 of BGPR01033613.1, read as the reverse complement.
TTTTTTGTGTCATAAAACACCCACCAAACAAAAATAAACGTAAAACATCCTGATAACTATAAATTTTAATGTGGAATAAAAAAACTTAACTTGAAATTAAAGCAAAACTAATTTCTTATTTTTCAACAAACTTTTTTACTATTTAATATGCACCATGTTCAATTATAGTTAAAAGACTCTCCGCTTCTATCTCATTATATTTGGAAAATCTATAAGCTCGTGTCTGTAACAGGGAGATAGAGCTTTCATATTTATGAACACTAGCAATCTCCACACCTTCCAATTTCCTACGGCAATATATCTCGCGATGATATCTCCTATTTCTACGCCCAGATTTCTATGCCCAGATACTGAAGTGCTTTACCAGAGAGTTAGGATATCGAGATAGATTCGGGCCCTCTTCCGGATATCATCTTCCGGTATGAAGGCCATCCAATTTTTTGCGGAAATATCGACTGCGGTAATTACGAGAATGAATAATCTGCAGGGGTGCGGTGACATTTAATGCTGGTTCGGAGTTATGAGAAGCCTTAACTCATCATTACTCTCGTTTTGGACGTTGATATTTTTAGAGCGAAAGTTATTGGCGATGTCCGAGGATTAACTTGCAAAGCACTAGACACAAAATTACGTCGTCGGTTAAGGCCTAAACTATTGTGTCAAGGTGCGAGTGTCTGGTTCGCATGAATGATTTTCGTCTCCTTGGGATATACGATCGCGATAAATCATGATTTCCAGCCGAATGTCTTTGTGGAGGATTATTTGGTTTACTGGTCATGCGAATATTTAGATCAGGGAGGGAAAGAGGATATTAGTTTATGGAAATTTTGTTTGGTTCGAAAGTTGAAAAGAGTTTTGATCTTCCGTTGGTCAGCTGAATTTTAAAAACAATTGTATGTGCATTTCTTTAATTACATGGCATTGAAATTAGAGGTATCGATATTTTAAATATTACGAGTTTTATTTTCGTCCTATTAAAAGTTGAATTTGATATCTTAAGCAATGCATCTTTCGCTTAGTTAATTCAACAATACTTCATAATATTTTTTTCTTTTAAAAAAGGAAGTGCCTTGCCTTCGAATAAAGAATTTGGGCTTTAATATATGTCAGGACGTTCGGGTTATTTTTAAAAATAAAAATAAGCTTTTAGTTATAAGTAAACCATATCTGGAAAGCGTTGTGAAATAAATAAATAGAAATTTTAAAAATGGATTCAGTAGTTGAATTCAATCTGTAATTTTCCCAACAATCAATATTTAGTGTTAGTATTTTTCATTTTACATTATTCTCTTCAACATAAATCAAGCAACAGCTGTTAGAAGAGAAAACGAATTTTGAACATAAGAGCGTTAATAATGATATAATTAACGAGCATTTCTGATTTTAACTAATTTGATTGCATAGAAAGGTGTTCGTTTGTTTTGCCTGAAAAATTGTCAAAACTAGGTAGTTTCTTTATCATTTTTTGGGTGTGTTTTTAGAAATTACACTAAAGATGAGGTAAGACATAATAATTACATATGCAATTTCGTGGAATTGATTTCATAACTATATACTTCTATAAGCGTCAGCATATTAAATTTGAATATGAGTAAATAAATTTTAAAATTACAAAATGTAAGCTAGCATTTCAAAATATTTAAATATAAGAGGACTAATTGAAAATAAAGGGAATCAAAATAATTTATGTCAATAATATCCTTGAAAAAATAAATTTTCACCAACGATTAATTTATTATGATGCTTTTAAAAAGAAAATAATGTAATTTATAACAATAATTTCAGCTTGTAGTTATAGTACATTGATTAAAAGAAAAATGCATTAATGGATATTATGTTATTATATAGGAAATAATTACTTAAGTTCTATAATATTAACAAAAATAATATCAATCACCACTGATTTTCTAAATTTTATATACCAAGATTAAGTTAGATCAGCGCATTATATGGATATAAATATTGCTGTTAAAATAACTCGCATTTAATGGGGCGTTTCTTTGAATGTCTTGATTTCATCCTTCTTCTTCTTCTTTTTTCTTCTTGCACAATTTATTGACTTCCTGAAATAGAAGAAGTATATTAATATTTTCTGCATAATAGAATAAATAATATGGAAGCTTCATACATGACAATCTATATTATATAAAACGCTTATGCGTGGCGCAAAAAAAAATGACCTTTATTTCTTTCTCCCCGTTGGCAACGATCAGTTTGTTTACCAATCTCAACCCTGACGCCAAGAATTTCGCTAACCGAGCTAATCGCTTACGGATTACAGGAGAAGTCGTTACTCTTTTTTGAATTTATTTATTTAAAATTAACTCTTTGCGAAGTTTTCAATAAAATTTGCGTAGAAGAGAGCAGCGTACAAGGGAATCCCTGGATGAAAGATTTCAGCGAAGATCGGCCAGAAAGCCGACGATAGGCTTAGGGAGCCAGAGTCTTTTTTTGTGATACTAATTGTGTGCACTATTTACTATGTGTAAAAATAAAAATTACAGAATAAAGACCAGAGAACTAATTATACATCAGAAAAGTTCTCTTGCACACTGCTCTCGGAGAATGATTAAAGTTGCATACTGTTTGCAACGTATATATAGAGAGAGATTAGATTTTTTTGCCACCGTGTTTGTACGGACTGTTTTAGCACATATATATTTTCACTGGAAGAGAATTACCATATGCCGCTAATGGTGAATGATAATGTTGCATACTTTTTGCTTTTCTGTGTAATATTTTATAAAAAAGCAAGGATTTTTGAAATTTTTGAGAAAAAAGCTATCTTATCAATTATAGAAGGCTAAAAGTAAATAATTATTATGGGTTTTAAATTTGAATAGTTA
>BGPR01033612.1:0-16893 GCA_013235015.1 Araneus ventricosus | reverse complement strand
TTAGTAATTAAATATCAAATATAATAAATATAATAATAAATATTTAATTTTTACTTATTTAAAACTATTTAAACATATAGAATTATTTTATCTTTAATTACTATAATTGCTTTATTTATTTTGCCACACTCAATATTTCGATTAATTTTTTTATCTTCCTTAAGAATTTTTAATAACTCAGAAAAATTTACTTGCTGAGTGGTTTTAAAATACGTCTGTGCACAGTCTCTAAATATTCGAAATTGCTACAGTTAAAATTTATTGTGGTGCTAAATTGTTGATTTAGAATGCGAATTATGATTTAAAATAGTGAATTAGGATGAGATCATCTATATATATATAGACATACCTGAATGGGATTACATCATTTATTAAATTTTAAATCTAACGTAATTTAAGAAAACAGACTAAAATCTGTATTATCACCTCTGTTCCAGAATGATGCTAACGTCTTTATTATCGAATTACGTTACGGTAAAATAACATAGAATGAGAACGAATATACAGATGAGTTTACAGATATAGTAACAAGCAGCGCTTGCGCTATCACTCCTTGTGTAAGGCCCCTTTTCACATTATGCGGTTTAACCGATTTACGCGCAAAGTTGGTTTCACTTGTTGCCGTATGTTTCTTTCACACTGACGATTTGCGCCGTCAGTATTTGAGTGCAGTTTCTAATTTCATACTGTTTCCGTATGCGGATGGAAGCAGTACAGCAATGGTGCGCTTCTATCAATCAAAAGAAACGCAGACTGTCCACGCCTCACTTTTGGAAGATCCGTGTATCAGATCAGATATTCAGTCTGTAGCATCTTTTGATGAATTCCACAACCAGAATGAAAAATTACTACTGAGCAAATACTACTATTTCACCAGGTTGCATTCAACCAGCAAAAGACGGTGACTGCGTTGCAACTGTGTGTTACCAATCATGCCGTGGTGAAACTGTCCCCCCTCTGCTGTGAGACGAAGTTTGGAGAGGGGTGGTCCAGCTCAGGTGTCGTCTCGTCATGTGACCGCGGTTCAAAATGACAGCGGTCCATCTAAATAACCCTCGTGTTGCCTCCAAAGCGGACGTTAATGCCATACTAAACAAAATCGCATTAGTAACTGACTATTTTTAGTCTTAATCGTTTGTATTTAGAAACGATAAGTCGATATAGGACACTGACGGCGAAAAGAAATAATAGCGAAAGTGCGCTGTTTATTACTTACAAAACTTATAGATTTTGTTTTTACCATATTACATAAGATAGTTCCTCCCTAGATGTAGATTTTTTAAAGTCAATTGTAATAGTAATGGTAAGAATGAAATGTGAATAATATATTCAAATCGTTTCATACATAGTTGGGAACAGCCAGTTCCATTGCGACTGGAGATTCAAAAACTAAGCAACCCATTCAAAACAAATGTTGAAATTCCTTCGAAATATCCAGAGCTTTAAAATCATTTAACGCTAGCAAAATAATCCAGTTCTTTAATTACTTTTTGACGTTATAAAATAGTACTTAACAATTGTATGATAAGATACCACGTACTGAAAAAAAACCTAAACAATGCTTGAGTTTTTGCATGTTTTTTCGTGTGTTTCGCATATAAACATAGCAGGAAATTCTGTGTGTTGATGAACAATATTTTTAAAATCCCATGCGTAGATTATTTGATATAATCACTCACAAACATTTCTTGCTGATTGAGCTGAGGTTTTGGCTTATCTCCCTCAATTATTTAGATTACACTCATGTGCAATAACTGATATATTCAGAATGGATTACTAAATTTCAATATAAATCATAAAAAAAATCAGAAACTTTAATGGAATATCTACAAAGAGTTTAAAATATTGAAAGGATTCTATATAAGACTGGCTCGGATTACTTACGAAGGTAAAAATTTCTTGATTGCAACAGAAAATAAAGAATGCTCTTGTTATCATCACAATTCAGTCTGATTATTGGAACACTATATCAGTTTTTTATTAATTTACATGATATTTAATTCGTTTTCAATACCTTACATGGCCGTCTTTATCAATGGTCAAATTGGCCTGAAGAACAGGGCTTTATTGAGTCAAAGGGATAATAAAACTTTCTATACTGATTGAACCAAAAAAAATTATTTAACTATTAAATTGTATGTTATTACAATTTATATATGTTATAATATCTATAGAACATAGATTAATAAAATAATAGGACAATAAATGTTATCTAGTAAAATAGTCTAATTATTTTAACTAGGTATTTTAACCTGGCACATTCAGTTTTCTAAGATTAGGGGCACTGATGGAGCAGCAGAATTACCTAGGTGAAACACTGAAAAAAATACTTAAGAGCCCCGGATCTATCATAATAAAATACATAAAATTAGTTAGCATTGGTATATTTCCAAGAAAGCAAAATAAAAATAAATAAATTTTAAATAGGAAAAAAAAATAAAACGTTAAAAATTACACAGTCAACACTCGAAATTAAATGAAAGTCGTTCTATAATAACAATGAATCATTAAAAAATAGAAGACAATAGTAAATATGTCGAAATTACTAAATAAGCAATTTTAGTTCTAATCAACTATATAATCTTTACACTCATTTTGCGATTAAATACAGCAGGTCAATGTATATGCATAACAAAAGGGTTTATAAAAAATATCAATTTCTTGTTTTCTTTTCTATTGTAGAAACACTTGCAAAACTAAGCTCAAAGCTAAAATATTATTTGTTTATTCCAGAACGTATTCAAGAATAAAGAAATAACAAAATCAACAACACTGCCAGAAAGACTTCGAAGCTACTAGGATATCAAAGTAATAGAACAAAGATATCAAGGGATGGGACACTTTTATGGTGGCTCCGTGTTCTGCTGGAGACTCAACCAGAACTTCTCTCCATACGTGAGAAGATAAAAGCTTTCCTCAGTTACTGAACCAAAGCATTTAATTTTCTTTTATTGGACTGTTAATCCCAGCATCCTCATGTATTTTTTATACCATTATGAGTCTCATTTTTTTGAATTGGTTATTTCTTTATTGTACATTCATTAATTTGTTTTAAATTTTTTCTTTAATACTTGGAAAATTTTATGTGATTTCTGCCACACACACACGCCCTTTACGCGACACACGCACCACGACACACACACACACACACACACACACACACACACACACACACACACACACACACACACACACACACACACACACACCCACAACTCAACATTGTTTATCTTGTTGATTTATATTGATTCTCTTTGGGATTAAGTGGTTTATTGTATTGATTTGAATTTTATTTGGATTATGTTTGAGGACAGATTGCAGTACGCGTTTGAATTGGTGCGTGCCTATTGTGAGTAAATATGATTGTCGACTTTATATCAGCAAAATAAGCATCTGACCCAAAAAATGAGTTAGATCAGCACTACAGATACCCAAATCTCTAGAATATCAGTTGGCAAAAAATCATTGTTGACACATGTAATATAGTTTTAATTAAGAAAATAGGTTGTGAAGGATACGAGGGATTTATGTATTTATAATACTTTTTTATGAAACATATGTATTTTGCAGTCAAAATATTTTTAAAAATAAGCATTTGTTTATGCTCCAGCACCATATTCGCATCGATTGACTAATATTAAACTATATTTTTACTGTCTCACATGCTGTACAGTTCTCTCAGGATCTCTAGGGGATCCAAAAAATGGTGGTGTCGACAGGGTTGACAATCTTATCTGCTCGATGACGAGACATCCCACATTGCATATTAGAAGAGGAAAAGTCACGTTGGTTACCACCGCATCAAACTTCACTTAAATGCAGTCATTCATTTCGTTGATTAATTCTTACTTTAGAACTTGATGTTCCCCACTCCATATTGTCTCATTCATCTAGTAAATATTTTCTCGGCTTTATTTTCTAAATCTTTACTACTTTTACATTCATTACGAAGAGGAAAAACACTCACTAAAATAAGTTTATGCTTGAGTCTTTGTTTTTTTTGTTAACCAATTATTCTCAAGAATAAATCTTTGATGTGAAAATAATGACGATTTCATTTATTAATTTACATTTATAATTTTGATCTCCTTCTAGTCGAGCAACATGAAATCGTTTATCAATTATTTCCAAATTGATTCGCAAACTTCCATTATGGGGGTTTATTTCATTTAGATTCTCTAATGCTATTATAGCGTTGATTACATTATACTATTATAGCATTGCTTAGAAATAACAATTCACTTCCGAGTAGAAGTAGTATTTCGTCTTATTCAAGACATTATGTCTAAATAGCGATAGAAAATATCAGAATTTAGAGGTTAATGTGATACCTCCAGGATTTAAGAGGAATATTGGATTAATTGTTCAGAGAATGATCTACATTATATTAAAAGGTAATTCTTTGTTAACCTTACCTGATTGGAGAAGATCGAATGATGCACCAAATTATCAATAACAATCGGCAATTTGACTAAACCAAAATACACTATTTGTCACATGCGTCTAAAATTTGATAATCACCTTCTAAAATAAATAGTCTCGTCAATTTAATAGCGTCTGGGTACTGATGTTCGAAGGCTTGTGAGCCACACTATTGACACCGGAGCTTGTAAATTTTACTAAAATATTGTTTATCAGGTGCAATATATCTTTCAGGAAAAATCATAGTTTACTGCTTTTTTTCAATGATATTTTTTATTGAAAAGGTCACTACCACCCGGTTTTACACCACTGAGGATAAAACCAGGGTACATTCGATAACATATGGGAATAGAACTCGATTTTCAGAGGAAAGAGCAAGATTTTTTTATAATACAATTTAAGAATATTAGTTACAAAATTCGTGTAAAGCGTTGTACTTCTTCCTCTCTCCACCACTGCTGCTTCGTGGGTTCCAGTACAGACTATTCATTGGATTGACCCCTCGTTTATTTAATTAAACATATGCATCACTTAAAATATAAACATCAACGTCTGATGTGTTTTTATCGTCTTCACCAGGAGGAATCATCTCAAAGCCATGACTGTCTTTCCCCCTCCACCGCGTGGATAATTAGAGAACCACATACAATTTCATTTCTGATGTAGAGACTAAGATTTGCACATCTAAGCAGCCTTTAACTTGCCGGAATCTCGATCTGATATGTTACAATTTACTACCGATAGTTACGGTTATGAAATATTCATGCACTTGGCCAGAGTGTAAGAAAAAATTAAAAAAGCACGAAAGGTAGGGCAAACTGATATCAATTGACATAATTTTGGTTTGTACTTTATAACTTTACTTTTTAACAACACTCGTTCTGTACAGTAAAAATAATCAAAATCCACTCAGAAAAATCAGCATTACAGGAAATATACAAAATAAAACTAACCATCCAATCAAACTGCAACTCTATGAAAGAAAATGTTTCGTAAAGAAAAATTAAAGAAAACATCCACAGTTAGTTCACTTTTATTCGAGAAAGATTTGGCACTGAATATACGAACGTATTACAGGAACAGCAAGTTAAAAACGCGTGCCTTTTCTTTTTGCTTCGTACAATGGCAGAGAAATCAAATCATGCAAAGTCAGTTGACCGGACCACTTAAAATTTTTATACAGACCTATTCATGACGATAAACTTTGTCCAATTTTATCCATATAGTATTCAAGTTTTTTGTTATGAGATGAGTGTTCGCATTCACATTATGAGCAGACGGACTTTTCCCGACTGACGGATTTTTGTCCAAGTTGATAGAAACCTACAATAATTTAAAGACCACACTAACACCATTCATCCCCGTAGCTCTAATAGGTTCTCCCGTAATCGTGTTCTGACAGACAGACAATAGTTCAAATTGTGTTTTTTTTCGAGATCCGGGAGGGTCCTAGCGTGGAATCGTCGAGCTCTCGAGTTCAATTTTTTTGGCATTACAATACTCTCCTTGTATAGCTATTACGGCTTAGAAAGTAAAAACATAAATGATAAAATCATAAAACGAAGCGGTCATAAGAGTGCTCCACTGTAATTTCAAACGAGCTTTAGAGGTTGACGCCTTCACAAAAACAAACGAACCTTCACAGATGCGTGGTAATTCAACTGCTGCACTCCACGCCACTATGACTGTTCTTTTCGTGACAGTAGGAGTGCTATTCAGTATCTGTCAGCAGAATGAGAACTAACCCTGGAATCAAGAGTATCGTCACAGGTCATTAAGTGCTATCCTGAAGCAGCATGGGGAGTACATACTATTTGGTTTATTTTTTTCATGACGTTCATACCAAATTACCCCACAGTTCAAATTTGATATATGATGAGTGTAACTTTGTTGTATGTTAAAGTATTGTAATGTTCTCAGGATTCTAAGACCCTCCGCCTTTTGCGCATGCATGATCAAGTTATTTTCACCAAAATAGGGAAATGAAGAATGGAGGTGATAATGTTGTTTACCACTTAGGCGTGAAACTCAGCAAGAATCCACGGTAATGCTGTCCACTCATTGCTGACGCACCCTCACGGTGTAGAAATCATCCAAAGTGCAAGATTCGAATATGAGTGAACTTCTTCGAATTTTCTCATAAATGCTAGACTTTTTATAACCGAAATGATGCACCCACTTTTTTAGCCCATCCTCACCCATATAGAATTAGGGGTTAAACATGTCACAAGATCGCAGTAAAATTAGCACTACTACAATAATTTTTAGAATAGCAATATAATATAAGATATACCTGTGCCTAATACAATAGCAAATAATTGGTATCCAATACAGAACAATGTAATTAATATAATACAATGTAAGTAATGCAATACAAAATAGCCAATATAAATAAATAACCTGAAACAATATACATAAAAAAAAAAATGTAAAGGTATCCATGAATCGATGCTTAGACAGATGACATTCCTGCGCCATTACCGCACAACTGCCTCAGACATTCCCTATAGGTGGATGGTAACTCATCCCTCATGGTATTGCTCATCTCACTAGAGCGAAACCCGTACCGTAGTTCTGGAGCTTCTCTCCATGGTTGTAGGCCCCGGGTAGAGGATATTCTGAAGCATGAGGAAGGTTTCAGTGAGTTTCGTGAAAATTAATAAAAGTTAATTTTTTTTTGATTGAAAGAACATGAAAATATTATTTTCAAATCAGAAACGCCATATATCAGCTGGTAAAGAATGCTAGAATCTCTATCTCAGTAAGTATACATGCGTCTACAAACTCTAGAGATTGGGGATGTGCAAACTTTATGTCAGATATTTACTAACTGAGACAGAAAATCCTTATAATAGCAATGCGTTGTGCATTTCTTCAAGAATAAGTTTATCATATGTGGGAGACTCTTAAACTGGACAAAGAGAAGCAGTTTGGATTATTGTTTTGGAGATTGGTGCTTTTAGAAAAAAACAGAACTGTTCGTTATCACGTCCCGTGAATTAGGCGCTATTAAAATGCTGCTCTTTATTTTTCCATTTATGATTCTATTGACTTTCTGTTTCTTTTGTGTCAGAATGTATGTTTCTTCGTCTCCTCTGTGAAAATAACAACCGCAGAGAATCCCTCAGTTTCACACTCCCTGGCTCGATCTCTTTGTGCATCCACTTATTATTTGGAACACTGCGTATTGTGGTAAAACAACCACAGCGAATCATGTGAGTAATTACGTTTCTAAGATTTCCGTTTTACTGGTTTACGCTCTCGAGTCAATAATTTTAAAGTTCGTTCACGAAGTTTTTCGAAAAAGATATTCAAAGGACAGACGTTTTTGATCACAGGTGGTGCAGCGAGGATAGGCCGTCTGAGTGGCCCTCCGACTTTTGAGAGCCTTGGGGCCAGATTGTATGGTGTGGGACCTTAGCACGATGGGCAGGGGCCCAGGAGACTATGAGTGGTAAGGATCCGGTAGAGGCGTTCGCCTTCCGCTGCGATGATTGGTCTCACCCCAAACCGTCTACGATGCGGCGGCAAAGTGAAGTGAGGAATTGGGAGTGGACATTCTTGTAAACAATGGGCATTGTCACTGAAGATTCTTGGTTGTCCCACGGATGAGAGATCAAAGAGACTTCAGGAATTGTCTTTGGCACACTTTTGGGTTGAAGTAATTTTTTATATGAATTTATTGTTTAAGTGATTCAGGTTTCTATAAATCTGTATCTCAATATAGTCCAATTTTGCTGATTTTGATGTTTTTTATCGCATTAGATTATCCCAACCACATTTTTCGGATGGGTAAAAGTGTCAGCTGTAGGTCGAAAAATATCCTTTAAAAATTAGAGTAAAATACAGTATACGATTCATTGCGTTCTGGAATTTCTTTTTGGCCCTCCTGTAAGAATTTTGAATTTGTACATAGTCTGTTTACTTCTGTCGTGGGAAATAGCCTTATAATTTATTTACCATCGGATAAATTAAAGAGTGCATGATTTTGTGAGAAAGATTGTTTTATAATTTACAACCAATACGTAACAAAATTAGATATTTATTAATAAAATATTATATATTTAAAAAATAAAAAATTAGATGTTTAATTAATTGCCAAGGTACCTTCACATAAACTTTTCTTTTGCTTAATAGCGTTTGTGAGCAAAATTTAAAACATTTGTTCAGTTTTTTTGGATTTCTATAACGTATAATCTATTTATGATTTCTTTTTTATTTATATTCCAGCTTATAACCCGGCGTTGTTCGGTATCCATATTTTTTAATACGCCCGCCTCCGTCTATCTGCAACAAATATTATTATCAACTTTCCCCAACAAACGTAAATATCCTTTCAGATCTATCCTTTTTATTACCTTACTAGTAGTACCCGCACGGCGTTGGCCTTGGTATCACGAATGTGAACGAAATGAAAAAGAAAAGGATCACAATGACATAAAATAAAGCTTTAAATGCCTCTTTAAAAGATTGCGATCTTTGTCTAGTCCGTACCCGCGAAAATATGATAGATATTTCCATTTAATAAAAGTAATAAGGCACTGGCAAGTGGTGGTGTGAAGGGGAAAGAGTATTAAGGTTGTACACATCTTTACAATGAACAATCCTACTGTACAGAATTTTCCCGGCGTTGCTGATTAAAAATATAAACTTTAAAAAAATCTTTAAAACTAGAAAAATGTCAATAAACAATATAAGTTGCAAAATTAAACATCAAAAAAAGACACAGAAAAATGCAAGTAAATGATTTTTTTCCGACGTTTATAAACTAAAACACGGGAGTTCGCTAAACGAATTGTTTGCAGAAAGAAATATAAAACATTATATTTGAAACAACTTCCGAATTAGGCAAATCGAAAAATTTCAGAAAATAGGCAAAATTAAATTAATAAAAATCTATTTCGAATTTTAAAATAATTTTTAAGGCGTTAGTTCCCTTTTGTGATAATCCATCACTGTGCCGATTTTATCAAAGTTTTTATTTATTTCATTAGAAATCAATCGAATTTTTAATGTTTTTCAGTGATAACTTCGGTATATATTGTGCTACAAAAATCATTTTTTTCACCTCTTTAAAATTCAAAAAGTTATATTTTCAATTATACCAATTTCCATACAATTTTTTCTCTAATTTTAATGATTTTTTTCAAAGTTAATTTAAACACAATTTGCAACATTGCTTTTTATTTTTTTAATGAAATTCAAACTAATATCATTATTTCATCAAATTTTTCAGTCATGTGTTTTTTTGCCTCTGTTTACGTTACAATAAAAAAAAATTTGCTTTCTTCTTCAAAGTAGAATTTTCACCTTCACTTTTATTAACACGGTAATGTTTTAGGCTAACATACCTTCTCTAAATTGCGTGATGCATTTTTCAAGGTTGATGCAATAAAGCAACGGCTGATGCAATCAAGACGAGACGGACGAAGCAAGCTTAAAACATTAACATGCTACGATGAGACTAGAGTTTCGAATATCCTTTATTATTTTTTTTCACTCTTATATGTAGTTTTATTGTTAAGGTCGACGCAAAAGTAGTCCTTGAGCCATTAAATCTCTTCTTTAACGTATTTTCACGTGTTATTGTTAGCACTCATATCAAACACACTGCAAGACGTCAATAAGAATATCACAGAAAGACACTCTTACGATTTCGGAGGAAATCGAAATTTTAGTGCTGCTTTATGTGAATGTAACGGTTTTAAAATGGTGCTAAATCGAATGAAGAAATTCGAGATAAAAGCACTTTCTACCGAAACAGCGTTGAACCTAAGAAAAGCTATCCTTTTTTCATCAGTAGAATTTGTGTAATAAATAATGTATACTACGAATGTTGTTTCCAATTTTATCTCAAACGAATATTAAAGATTTCAGCTAACAACACTTAAAAAACAATATTTCTTTCCTTCAGAATATTTTTTCACTGTTCATCTCCTAACTGGTCACATATTCGTCATTTTGTAAAAATGCCCAAAGGGGTTTAACGCAGTTTATCCAGAGAATGGACTTTGCGCTAAGATACTAACACCATATTTTCATACTTCATTGAAAATCAGAATTGGAAAAATTATGAAAATCACTCACATATTTCATCAATCCATCAGTTAGACTCTCGCATCTTGCTTTCACTTCATTATTATTCATATGTATATTTTACAACTCACAACCAGTATATTTTGCAATAGTTCTTATACCAGTCAGTATTTCTTTTACTTTCTAAGTTTTTAATTTTTGTCTTTTTACGTCAAAAGCAAAAATTAATGAATTCTGGTGGAATTCTTTGAACTGAATACGATCTTACCTTAAAAATACTAGATATATAGTTAGCAGTGGCGCCGATTGGGTTGAAAAAGTACAGGGACAAAAAAATTATAGACATCTAAACGTACCCGGAGTATAGGGGTAGACAACAAACTTTTAAAATTTAGTTACAAAATTAGCTAACTTTCCCGGACCCTATTACTTTTTAATGATTCTCAGTTTTAGGCAGCTAAAATGAAATAAAAATTTCATTTTTGTGATAAAAAGTAGGGGGGCGACTGCCCCGACTTGCCGCCAATGATAGTTAGGAGAGACTTATTAAAAAATGAGATCCAATGGCTTATTTAAAATTTAATTGAAATTCGGGAAGGGAATAAAACGGAAAAAGTTATTGTGGTTTATCTCCACATCCAACTAACTGCCTAGCTTTAGTTGTATTGAAAGTTTTGCTTCTTAGTTTCATGTCCACACTTTTCATCCTTGCGCACCCCGCGTGCGCATAGATAGTAAATCTGGAGCTGTGCCATGTGATTGTGACGTCATTTGAATGGATTCTTTTCTATTGTTATTATAAACATAATAAAAGTGTATAAAAATTTAATAAAAGAAAAACAGTTTTTAAACATACTTTTATAAGTGCACAAAAATACAGAAATTGTTCTACATTTTCATCTTGAGATCTATTTTTTATTGAACTTACTACTAGGTGGTGCCACTGGCATTGAAACAGAATTTAATTTAATTAATGATTAATGCTGAATATGAAGCTCTGAAAACGCTAAAATAATGTATGTAGAAAGGTGGGGGGGGATAATCCCCGCAGAGACCCCATTTTTGTAAAAGGGGCGTGGTTTTTTTTGTTTTTTTATAAAAAAAATAATTTTTCAGCGGTAAAAAAAAAAAAAAAAAACTAATTTGCTTTATTAAGACGTTAATGTTATTTACATAAAATGGCATAGAATAAGTTACATACAGATAAGATTTCAGAGGGGTTTTAAAGTAAAAGAAAGTTACTTTTACCATACGGACTACGCGCGAGCGCCCTCGTTTACAAACACGTCTCTTTTCTTTGAGGTTCAGGAGCATATTTACAGATCCTACTATGGTTTGGATTGAGGTCGCTTTTCATTGGCTCTCAGCGTCACGTGACTTCGCTTGCTTCTGAATGATGTCATAGGAGCACGCTTAGTTTGGATTTCGATTTTTGTCTTAGCTATTGTACTATGGAGAAACCAAAATTATCTTCATCTTGAATTCATCATTCCCTTTAGAAATATCCAAATAATCGTAATTAAAAGATAATTTTGGTTTTTCCACGATACAATAGCCAAGACAAAAATCGAAATCCAAACGAAGCTCGCTCCTACGACATCAAACAGAATCAAGCGAGGTCACGTGGCACTGAGAGCAAAGAAAAGCGACCTCAATCCAAACCATAGTAGGATTCGTAAATATGCGGCTCAGGAACCGTAGATGCAAGAGAACCCTTCCAACACACGCGCGTTTGCTTTTGGAGATTTGTTACATAACCTACTATCGTGCTGCCATCTATCTATTTAGAATCTTACTAAACACGGAAAAATAACCTTCCTACATGTATGGTCATCAAGAACACAGAATTGTGGAAAATTTCAAACCTCTAGGACATCAGGAAGTGAGTGAAAAAATTGATTAAAAAGTTCCAACTTTTCAAATATGAAACCAGTTAAATAAAAGTGTTCTAAAAGAAGCAACCGAAAACAAATCTTGAACTTCTATAAACATAATCATATTTAAATCAGTGTTCTACACAAAGGAAAATTTTAGTAAATCTTCAGTTATAATTCATCTATGTAAAATGTCCCTTTAAATTAAAATGCAGAAGGAAATTTTACATGAAAATTAACTCACTTTTTTAAAGCAAATTCATAAATCTGTTTCCCCTTCATAAAATATTTTTAATGTCTATTTCATATCCCATATGCATTCTCCGCTATTATTTTTTGGCAATTTTTACAATATTATATAACATATAAATACCGGACACTATACAATATTGTGCAATATTTTGGCGATGTGTATAATATACGAATACTAGGGGGCTCTGCCCCCTGCTCGTTACAGCTCGCCAACCCCCAAGAGGATTGCAACGCAATCCTCCCAGGTTTGCTACGCAAACCCTGCTCGCTTCGCTCGCTACAATGAAGACACTGCATGTCCTAGCACAATTATTTTAAAATTTTTAATTATATATATATGAATCAGCTTTATTTTGCTTCTGATGCTTTAACTTAAATCAGCACAGAATAAAATTTTTTAGCCTCAAAAGAGATATTTTTCTTCAAATAAAACTTTCAAAGAAAATTATTGAAATGCATAAACAAACAAATGCATAAGAGTTGCAAAATTAAAACAAATATAATTATTCTAAAAATTAATTCTAAAAACAATTATATTTAATATTATTAATAAAGAGATTGTGGTGTGACATCTTAGCACTATGAACATAAAAAAAGACAATATTATTAATAAATAAAAATCTTAAGCTGATTTCCTTTTAATGCTTTTATCTTACAAGGAGAGGGCACGACTTGGGAAATTCAATTCGGGATGAAACTTGGCATATTAGTAGCATACCATTAGGGTGGTCACCCATCAATCTAAAAAAGTGCAATGCACAGTCAATTCGGAGGAAATGGCCCTCAAACTTTGGGCACAACTTATATACCAGTAACTCTTCTCGACAGATCAGTGCTCAGATAGCTCAGGTGTCAACGCGCTCGCTTATCATTCGGAAGGTCCGCAGTTCGGTCCTGGCTGAGGTTTCTATATTTTTATTTTTTTCAAAATTATTCCAAATTAAATTAAAAATTAGAAAAATATTTTAAATCAAAATTTTAATTATTTTTATGCAGAAAATAACTTTATTTATATGATACTTGAATTACAGATAAAATATTAATAAAAATAATATATAAACGGTAAAATAATTATAAATACATCTTTAATGGTGATAAATATTAACTATACTTAAAATTCTCATTCTAAATTTATTGAAAGTTTTAAATTATTGGGTTTTTATATTCACAAATTCTTCGTTCTTATTTTTTCTTGGAAACAGTAGAAAGCAGATGTTAATATATTGAATACATATGCAGATGATCCAATATTTTAATGCTGGAATAAAAATAGCAGAGAGCAGCTGTTAATCTATTAAATGCGTAGGCAGATGGTCCGAAATTTCAATAATTGAAAAGGGACCAATGGATAAATGGCTTTACTCATTATCGTATGAAATTCTTCGACAGTGCTTTTACTTATATTCCCTTTAGAAGCAATGAACAAACGAGGTTATTCACCTTGGATTTTGAAGTGTTTCGCATTGCTTTTTGATTAAATTAGCATAATACAGAAAGTTAAAATATTCTAAAGTGAAAATGTCTATGAATTATAATACTGCTAGTGTGTCGGAGGTTGAAGATGGAACCACACAAGAATCACTATACAGTGAAGTGTCAAAGTTGAGATTAAAAGATGCTGTTATTTATTATCAAGGTTTACTGGCTCAAAATAATTTAATTTCATCAGAATCTTCAGCTTCAATTTCTCATGAAGCAATGTTGATGGGTGAAGAAATTTTCCAAAATACTTTGGCCATCCTGACTGAAAAAATTATTGTGAGTGATGAAGAACTTATTCATGAAAGGTGTCACGAAAGTTATTTTCTGCCCAAAAATAATTAAAGTTTTAATTTAAAATATTTTTTTAATTTTTAATTTAATTTGGAATAATATTGAAAAAAAACGCAGCCAGGATCGAACTGCGGACCTAGCGAATGGTAATCGAGTACGCTGACATCTAAGCTATCACAGCACTGATTGTTTGTGGAGAGTTACTTGTATATAAGTTGTGCCCAAAGTTTGAGGGCCATTTCCTCCGAATTGACTGGGCATTGCACTTTTTTAGATTAATGGGTGAACACCCTAATGGTATGCTACTAATATGCCAAGTTTCATCACGAATTGAATTTCCCAAGTCGTGGCCTCTCCTTGTTAATCAAGAAGGAATAAAATTTTTTGGCTCTGAACCTTAGACTACCTTATTTGCAGGTACGATGTGTTCGAATGAAAACGTTATTTGTAGGCACTGTGAATTGAATACAAAGTTATTTGCAGGTACTGCACGGGCAGATGAAACGTTAATTGCAGTTACAGATCATTCTGTTAAGCCAGTGGCGCCATCTGCTTATGAATTTAAGAAGAAATTGTTAAAAATTTATATTTATAATAATGAATTCTAAATTAAATAGTAAAATGTAGAACATAATTTTATAGATTACTGAATTTTAGATTGAGGGGAAGGTTTGATAAAATTTATTTGCAAGTTTTTGATTAAAACTTTTTTTTAGATAAACCCAAGTCGCTGACTTAAACTATCTTGACTTTGACCTGAACGTTCTCTGGCTATCATAAACCATCTCCTTCATTTCTAACTAATCTTTTTTTAATAATTTCATCCAAAGTTTCATTATATTGTAAGAAATATTGTGAACTAAACACATTTTTTTGCTATAAAAGTTATTTTCAACCACAACGAATATAGTAACAGGCTATTCCTGTGAAGCTATGCCTAACATGGCGGAGGCTTCCGCTTTTGTTTGGTAACAGACGTTGCCATCGACAAAAGAGAAATTAACCCCCTTTTCCGCCTTAGCGTTTTATATATATAGAAGAAATATTGTGAACTCTACGTCTTAAACTCATTTTTTTTAGAGAAGAAGTTATTTTTCACCACATCGAACATAGTAACAGGCTATTCCTATGAAGTTATGCCTAACATGGCGGAGGCTTCCGGTTTTGTTTGGTAACAGACGTTACCATCGACAAAAGAGAAATTAACCCCCTTTTTCCGCCACGTCCTTTGCCGCCTTAGCGTTTTATATATGTAGATATTCACAACAAATATTGCACAATATTTCATGGTCTTGTACAATATCACAAAAATATTGCACAACACCTTGTTTTTGAAAAAATCGCATTAAATATTGACGTAAGGAAAATGCAGCTATAAAAAGTAATTGAATTAAAAAACACGAATTACAAAAAAATTTCAATCAAAATTACTTTTTCAGCTTTTGTGGCATTTTTTATTTCTTATGTAAAAAAAAAACTCGTTTCCCCTCATTTAAAGAAAAAATAAATACTTTAACAGCACAAGCTATGAAATAACTGCTATTTAAAATATATATACAGTACAACGTCGCAAATCCGGAATCGTCGGGACTTCGGCAATTCCGGATTTGGGATATTTCCAGATCTTAGATCATTTCCATATTAAGAAGTGATTTTAACGTCATAAAACACATAATTCAATTTAAATTTTTTTTAAAACTTATTTATTACTTGTTTTCTTTGATTTATAAACATAATTAATATTATTTCTTTTTAATTTTAACATTTTTACAAAACATTTCATTTAAAGTGAGTTGCTTCATTAGTTTTGGTTTTTGATTCAGTAACTTCTCTTTTATTTTATGTATCGCCATTATGTCCGACTCCGAAATAAAGTCTCTTTGCTCAAGTCCTTTTATTGCGGTGTTCAATACTTCCACTAAGCTGTCAATTGGCATTTTATCTTCCGCTTGTGTTTCTTCTTCGCTCTCCTCGCTATCGGATACCGAAGTGTTGAAGTTCGTCAACACCATACTGCATATTTCGGCATCGGTGAGCTGACACACTGTCGGGGCTTTATCGTCGCAATGCAGTACTTCAAAGGCGTCATCTTCGGCAATTTCTTGTCCTCTTGACTTGACGTACTCGTCCTAGTCCATACTCTTCGCATAATTTTGCAACAGCTGTGCCACTTTCCAACTTTTTGATCAGGTTGACTTTGTCCTTGATCGATAGAGTCACGTGTTTCTTTTTGTTCCGCTGGCTACAGTAGAACTCAAAGCACGCTTCGGCATATTGATAATGAAAGATATAAACCAGAAGATATTTAATAATATTAATAATAAAAATTAAAAAGCTAAATAAAATGTTAGAATCGTTCATCAAGCAAAATGTATCAACTCGGATAAGAGAAGTTCAACATTCGCGAGGGCTAGTTCGGAATTAAAGACAACCGCGTCCATTCGTTCTGGACAAATCCTGTGCGAGCCAGAAGGGAGGAAGTTGCGCGCGCATCTTATTTGTTAACATTTCTTATATTCTGGACTAGTTCATTTTG
>BGPR01033611.1:0-16893 GCA_013235015.1 Araneus ventricosus | reverse complement strand
TGATAACGATTTGCAAATTTCATCAATGGTTATGCTTAATAATAGTGGAAAACTAGAATTTTCTCATAAGTTGCCCTTTATATCTGGCTTCCAAATTCTAAAAGAAAAATCACGCTACGAGGAAAAAAAAGGAGCCACCCAGCGTTAATCTGCGATCGTTCATTGGGCATTAAAAAGAAAGATACCGATCTTCAGGAAATAACGTATACTAAAATATTCTATGGTTAAAACTTTAAATAAGGGGTCATCTAAATATTTAAAATTGTACTAACTTCAAAATTATCAATGGCGACATACTTTTTGATGCTATAAATAAATTTCTGATTACAAAATACCCCAGGATATTAATTTTGGTTAATATATCATTAATAGATTGGAAGATATTTGACATTTTGTGTTCTAAATAGAAATGGGGTCGTCTCCACATTTGGATTAAGAAGTTCTATGCTTGCGTTTAAGTGTCGGTAGTAGCATTTTAAATTATTTTGCACTTTAAATGTTATTTTCAAAGCAATTACCTACATTTTTCAATCGGTAAAACCTGATGCGTAAAAAATAAATAGTGTAACATTGCACCACTTTAATGTATAAAATTTTAATTCATATACATATAAATAGTTAAATGTTTATATATTTAAATTCTATAAAATAAAGTAGTGTCATGATTATATTTAATAATGAGAACGGTTTCGACATATATGATGCCCCCTGAAGTGCATTGTTTTACAGCGAAAATAGAAAACTTAATGTAACTTCAAAACTTCTCGTACGAATATGCTGAAATTTTGCATAGGCTTATAAAATTGCCATATTCTTCGATTACTGTTAAAATTTATAAGTATTGCTATTCAAAAAATTTTTAACATCAATTTTGGTAAATAATTTAATGTGCTCAAAATATTTTAAAATAAAAATTAAAAGTGTAAAATGTGCAGAATAATTCATAATAATACATTAAAAAATTCTAGTTCAATACTTATATTATTTCTCAAGATATCGATAAAAATTAAAAATTATACTTTAACATTAGAAATTCAAAATTTCATTTGCTTATAATTTTTAAACAAAAACTGCTGGGATGATGAAACTTGGTATTCCAGCATAATTTTTCATTTAGTTTCGAAATTTGTTAAGAAATATATGTGTTTCATTTGGAAATTGGAAGTTAGTGCTATTATAAATATGTATATGGCCCCTTATGGAAATTTAAACATGAAACCTTTTACATGACTTTATTTCCTGAAAATTTGTACATGTTGTTTTAATACACGACGAATGACAGCAAAATAATGCGGAGTGGCTCCTTTTGTTCCGCGACCGTACATGCGCAGTAAAAATATTTATTTCAAATACTCATATTCTCTTTAATATTCAAAAGTATTTACTTCACATTTTAATAAAATTCCTGTCTAGCATATTGTCGAGTATTCTGTAAGTATCGTATAATTTGGTGAAAAACTTTGCATGTTATGAGCAAAAAAACATGCTGTAAAATTTCGGATTTTTAAAGAAAACCTATATATATTCTAGAATATACGTGCTATTCTTACGAAACTGCATAAGGAATGTAGTACATATTAAGCATAACTATTGATGAAATTTGCAGATCATTATCAGCTTTCTGTAAAATCGGGCAAGCTGAAATACCTTTTCGTCTTTATAAATTTCTGGTCGGTCCCCTAAATTTCCTCGTTACAGAATCGTCACTGTGAAATGTAAATTTAGACAGTCTCATTACGTGGTCGAAGTTCAAGCGCAGTTCCTTCAGCCTTTCTGGAGAAATTCGAAAAAAATGTTCAAGTTCGAAAGTGCCCGGATCATATAATGTGCATATTCAATGTTTACACTAGACTTTCTAAGTTAAAACTCCTTTTTGCAGTACTTTTAGATTGAAAAGTTTACAGAACCATCGATTAAGAAGTTACTCAAATATACACTTTTCGAATATCATTATCGTCAGTACATAAACATCATAAAAGTTGCACGACATGTTCAACTTAATTTGAAACAAACGACTTTTGATTCGGCGAATCAAAAAAGGTTCCGAAGTCTCTGTAAACAAACCCACACGGTTTCTATTTCCTAGAATTGATCTTCGCAAAAATGAAACTTTATAGCTTAACTCTGCATCGCGAAAGATGGCAAGGTTTTATATAAAGGTATAATAAATACAAAGTTATTTTAAACCACTCGAATTTCAAGATTTTCAATTACCAAACATGTTTTTATAAAGTATGAAAACAATGGGCATTTTCTAAATTACTGTGATGCTATGAATTTAATAAAATATTTATTCGGTATTATTATTTAAAGAATTCATTTGTTAGGACGGACTAAGACATAGTAAAACACATTATAGTTACGTTTATAAGTTAAATTTAGCTAAAATTTTGTTTTCCGGATAGAGACATTTTTGAACCAAACAAATTCTAGGTTAGCTTAACTTAGATACAATGACATCCAGCTATACGAGGGCTAACTTCGAGTGGACATTGTACTTTTGAACCGCGGTCAGTTAGCGAGGATGACAACTCAGCATCCCATCCAAATTTTTATATCAACCCAATGGAAGGATATTTGACCCCAACGGATTTAACGCACACAGCAGATCTTTGGCAATACCAGGTCTTGAACCCGCGACTTTCCTGTTCCAAGGCATAGAATCCATTACCAGAAGCTGAAGCGTGTAATCTGACTTCAAGGGCCAAATGTACTTCCGCTAGCGTGGCGCAGAAGTTTCGGGTGTGGGTGATGGTTCAGGTGTCGTTCTGGATAGCCCACGCTTTAATCTTTGAAGCAGTTGCTTGCCACATTCCCCCCCGACTGTCACAAATGCGTGCCGACTCTTGTTAGCTACCGATTGTCAAGTCGACGTGACACCAGCTTTAGTGCAATTAAGGCTTAACTAGAAAAAGTGCGCCTGCCCTGAGCAGACACGCTCGTTGGGAAATGTCGGCCAGACGGAAACGCACGTTTTTCGTGCGGCCGTCCTCAGAGGGTTAAAATTACCAGAGTCGTCCCAAAATAACCCTCGTGTCGCTTCAAAGCGGATGATATTAACCCTCCGTTAGTCGCAATCACTTTCATCCTTAAATGATCGCAATGTATCTCGCGGATGTAAAATCTATTTCATGATGTGTTCCTCTGGTTTTGATCATCTTCCCGTTGTAATTATGAAAATAAGTCCTAATGCGAATGTAAATGAGAATTCTGTTAGAAAAATTCAATTGTAATGCGCAAAAAACAGTTAATAGATGTCGATTGCACACGTATCTATTAGATATTGCGACTAACGGGGGGGGGGGTTAAGCCTAAACTAAACTGCCGCAAGACAGCATACAAATATGTATACTATAATAAGATGTACAATTATAAATCGGAAAAGCACAATAATAATAAATCACACAAATGTCATGAGGATTTCGTTGAAAAGTCAATGAATCCTTGTTTTATTCTTATTAGACATTACCAAAATATGATTATTCTGCTATTGATATTTTTGAGAAAGAAACGTATAAGAACGATTAATAATGTAAGTCACCTCTCGCCACACGAAAAAATATCAATTTGGATATCAGACTCCTCACAAAATGATTAACGACCGGTGAATTCTAACTATAATGTGAATAAATGCCAGCTTAATTATTAATTAAAAATATAAGACGAACATAACGCAACCAAACCACTAACTCAACATATCTGAACATCATTTAATTCAGGAAGGGAAAAAAATAATTAGGGAGAGAAAACTAATCGCTTTCGGCTTTTTTCGGCATCTCCAGTCTCTTCCTCAAGGAAAAAGAAGCAGCGATAATTAATTAAAAAACTTTTTGTTCAGATTTTATTAATTAATAGAAGCTCAGCGTATTAAAAACCCAAGCTTTGGTTTTTCTGCGTCACATCTGTCAACTACTTATTTTGAAATTATATTTTTCATCGGTAGTTTTTACAACGGGTTTTATCGTTTGCTTTCTAACTTAATTTTTTCTCTCTTGATAGAGATGCGGTTGAAAATTTCTTATACTTGGCTGCAAAAAAAAAAAGAAAGATATTGTTGGATTTTTTTTTTTACACTAAAAAAAATGAGATTAAATTTTTTTTTTAATCTCATACTGTTTGATTTTCAAAAGAATTTCACTGAAGTGGGAAAAAACAATTGAATGAATGTGATGAACACCATTAAACTTCGATAAAAATATCTCTCTGGGGAAAAATTAGTAGCTAATTCAAGAAACAAAAAGAAATATAACTATATTGATGTTTATTGTTTACATTTTATAAATAAATTTTCAGACTTTTTTTATCATTTTTTATTGTATTATTAGATTATGGCCATCGTGTACAACTTTTTGAGCGAGCTATCAGAGCATGCAAGGCAAAGAAATTCTCGCATCGATCCTAGAAGAAAATGATTTTAAAAAACTGACGACGACGCTTTGCGATATGAAAGAAGGAAATATACTTTTTGGCATTTTGAAATGAATATATTTGATGAACCATTTATAAATTATCCATAAATAAGTTTTGTGTATTTGTGTTGTGAAGAAAAATTTACGATAACCTTTAAAACGCGCGCGCGAACTTTGTAGCAATTCAATCAGACCCCATTTTAAATATGCTGATAAGCAGCACCGCATTTGGCTTTGAATATAGCCTGTACGCTAGAATGGCTTTATTCGGTTACTTTCATATTTATCTGAAAGTACTAGAAAACTTTGTTATTAAGGAATTATCTAAAGAATAATTTATGGATCGGGAGTAATCCTGGATGGCACACACAGTCGAAATTGCGTATTGACGAAATATCCAAGCAAAAAATGTCCAGAATGTACTGAAAGACACGAACATGACAATACGCACCTAAATGTTGCAAGACTAGTAAAAACGCTCCAGGTATCCTTCCCCTGGATTCATTACTCGCCGTTTTCCCCAGATGTTGCTCCTTCTGATTTCCATATGTATCGATCCATGTAGAGAGCGGTTCTATTCTTGTGAGAATATAAAAAATTGTCTTGGTGACCAGGCTGTTCTAAACAAAGCCAAACTTCTTTCACGGAATTGCTCTTACTTTGAATAAATCTTTCTTTCATGTTCACAAAAAAAGTAACCCTAACGAAAGTCTTTGTTTTTCTCCAAAACCGAGGAAGTCATATTTAGACACATAATATAATATTCATTGAAAAGAATAAAGAAAAAAACATTTTGTCTAGATAGGAGATTTGTTGAAAAACATCGTGCTTACTTTAAAAACGCTTTTAAACTCGAAGTCCCGAAGTCGGTCCGCGATGGCCTAGTGGTAAGGTGCCGGCGTAGGAGCAGGAGGGTTCCAGGTTCGAAACCCGTTTCCACTGAAGCTCCGTAATGGTCGTGTATTGGGCTTGGCTGCAAGCTAAATTTTGCGTAGAAGGTCAAACTTCCTTCTGCTAGTGTGGTGTCCACGAGTCACCCATAGGGTTTAGAGTCTATGCTGGTGTGGTGCAGAAGTTTGGAGCGGAATGTGACAACTCAGGCGTCGTCATCTGACCACGGTTCAAAATGACGAAATCCATGCCAACATAATCCTCGTATTGCTTCAAAACGAGGCGATAATATAACTAAACAGAACGGATGTCTGTCTTGTATAAAGCGACCCAATTTACCAAAGAATGGAAGATCTATGGTATAGATGTCATTAACCACTTAACTATTTTGTTTTCCCTCTTATCTCAATAGTCGAAACAATCTATTTTTGGTAGTGATACGGAAAACTCTTTAAGGTATATGGCTGCGTTCGGAGGCCTTTTTTTTAAATAATGATATTTGAAGCAATACTTTGGTATTTTTATGTGACATTTATGTTAAAACTTAATAAATCATAGAAAAAGTTAAATGAATTAAATATATTTTTAAATATTTGAAAAAACTTAGTTTTTTTGCACTAAATTTGACCTTTTTTCAAACACTCCCGTTCAAAAAGAAATGACGAGAATGATAAATCCTTTACTATATATAATCTTTCAACTATTGGCTAGGTCCTGAAGCAAACGTTTTACAATGTCTCTTAAAACATGTAAATTATAAGAGTTTTAGTGTGAAATCATGAATTTTTAAAGAATTTTGGCCTTTTTCCAAACCTTAAAAGCTACATAACTTTTTAATGGAGCATTATTTCACTTATATTTTGGTTCATAACCTAGACAATATAATAAATAATATGTATGCCAAATTTGAGGCGGATATTTTAAGTTGAATTTTAGTCATCGTGTTTGAAAAATGAAAATTGTGCAAAAAATCATATTTCGAGAAAAATGAGTTTAAAGTTTATGTTTTTAATTTACAATGAGAAGAAAAAAGAATTTTTCTTCAATACTTTCCAGTTTTGTAGGCTAGTCCTTATTTTTTGCCAGCTTAGCACATTTTAAAACTTTTCAGATTGAAAAATTTTTTTAGTCGTTTTCTTGAGCCTTATGTGTCATTATCGTTTTCTATCAATCAGCCGCCATCGATAGATTTGAATATTGTTTTTCAGTCAAATAACTTTATAATGCCTATTAGTTGATCTAGAGATACTTTTAGTGATTGATATTGATCATAAGTACAAGTTATGTACTTTTCCTACGTTTATTATCAAAAATTGCATCATTAACGGAAAATCAAGATACTGCAATGATTCAAAATTACCTAAATTTGCAACAATGTCGTAGAAAACAAAGAAATTCACACTGAAAATATTTCAAAATAATATCTGGTGTATGGAAAATAGTATAAAACAAAAATAAACAATAAAATTTAAATATCTTAAGTAGAAACAATGAAAAATGCTTCTTTATCGTATTATTTACTATTCCATTTTCAACTGTCAAATCCTACTAAAATGTCTCTAATTTCACTTTTGATCATCAGATATCTAAAATAAAAACTGTTTTGAATAGGCTTTCAGATAAGACATTAAAAAAAATTGTGATTTTTGGTCAAAAATGGGTTTTCAACGTAGGCGGATACCTTAACATCCAAAAATTTAATTTTCAAATGGAATGGGCAGAATAAATTTATTTAGTAAATCTATTAATGACCTTTCCAATATGTAACCGATTCAAATTTGTGATTTTTAACGATCAGATGTTTTTGGTAGCTATGCAATATAAATTGGCACAATTTTATTATTATCGCAAAAGCAGGATTTGCTTTTGGAACTCAAAAATTTCTAACCGTCAGCTTGCTATATTAGTAATGAATAACTGTTAAATAACAATAAATTTCGAGAATTAGTTTTTCAGAGGAAGATAGTTCGAGGTTCCTAATTATTATTGATTCGTCCTATACAAATTGCTTTATTTTATTATTTTGAAAAAAACTAGAAAAAATGCGTGTTTGTGGGAATCTTAATAAATAAGTGCGTAAGGGAGGCAGGAAAAATTAATTAAAAATAATTATAAATTAAAAATTTTAATGAAATTAATTTAAATAACTCAAATTGCTGTTATCAAAAAAATTCGTAACAAATTTTTTCCCACTTAAGATTAAAATGTAATGCGTAAATTAAGTAATCATTAAATTAGCCAAATAAGTAAATATTAAAGAATTAAGTATTTTTGTTTTGGTATCAACTTCATCGATTTTTGTTGCACAGTGTAATTAGACCCAATGATAATGTAAATTAGTATCCTTTAAAAAATGTAAGGCCGAAGTGGCCTAGTGTATTGGTGCGCAAACCATGGGTCGCAACCCCTGAGGGGTCGCGAGAAAAATTTTGTGGGTCGCTGAATTCAAAGAAATTTATTTGACAATAAAAAATATAAGGCTTTTCATCAAAAAACGAGGCCGCGACCCTCAAAGGGGGCACGAAAAAATTTTACACAAAGTGAGGGGGTCATAAATGAAAGTAGTTTGAACACCACTGTCCTAGTGGTAAGATGTCGGCCTCGGAACTGGAGTGCTTCAGGTTCGAAACCCGATTCCACTGAAGATCCGTCGTGCATTGGGCCTGTTGCGAGTTAAATCATACGTAGGGGGTCAAACGTCCTCTCGCTGGTGTGGTGCGGAATTTAGAGACGAGGTGCCAACTCAAGCGTCGTCCTCGTCATCTGACCAAGGTTTAAAATTACGAGGTCCGTCCCAAAATGACCCTCTTAATGTTTCAAAACTGTACGTTAATATAACTAAACAAAACTTTAAATAAAAATTCAAATTGTAGTGAGTTAAAAAATAACTAATAAATGCGAAATGCTTGCTCATCTCTATTAGATATTGTGACTAATAGAGGGTTAAACCTAAACTAAACAGCATATAAAATTTTACACAATGTTAAGATGTACAATTATGAACCACCAAAGTGAAATCATATTAATAATAAATTACAAAAAGTCATGACAATTTCGTTGGCACGCCAAAACATCTTTACTTTATGTCTTATAGAAATTACCTAAATATGATTATTCAACTAGTGATAATTTTGAATTAAACACGTTCAAGTAAATCCAAGAAAAGAGATTAATAGTATAAGTCACCTTAACCCACATGGAAAAAAATATCAATTTGAATATCAGATTTCTCACAACATGAGTAGCGACCGCTGAATTCTATATATGATGTAAATAAACGCCGGGTTAGTGATTAATTAAAAATATTCGACCAATCTAACACAACCACACCACAAACTCATCATATCTGAACATCATTTAATTCAGAAAGGAAAAAAATAATTAGGAAGAGAAAACTAATCTCTTTCCGCGTTTTTCGGCAGCTCCAGTCCCTTCTTCAAAGAAAAAGCGATAACTAATTAATAAACGTTTTGTTCATATTATATTAATGAATAGAATCTCACCGTATAAAAAACTCAAGCTTTAGTTTTTCTGTGCCACATCTGTCAAGTACTTGTTTTGAAATTATATTTTCCATTGCTGATTTTATTTTTCAACGGGTTTTATTATTTGCTTGTTATCTCAATTTTCTTCCTCTTCAGATAGATGTGGTTGAAAATTTCTTTTACTTTCCAGAAAAAAAACCCTGCAGGCTCTCTCTTATCCACTCTAGTAAAGCGATTACAATTATTATAGAATCTCATATTGTTTGATTTTTAAAAGAGCTCTACTCAAGTGGAAAAAAAATAAATGAATGTGATGAACGCCATTAAATTTTGGTAAAAGTATCTATCTGGGAAAGAGATTAATGGAAGAATTCGAAGCATGGTGCCAGGAAGTAAACAAAACGAAATGTGCCAATATTGTTGTTTATTTATAACATTTAAAAAATGATTTTTCCAATTTTTTTCCGCATCTTTGAGTTTTTATTATTGCATTATTTATTACATTTTGGCTTCATTTGGTTACTTTAATTTTTTTATGGGATTGACAAGTTTTACTATTAAGGATTAATTTAAAGAATAATTAATGAACCAAGAGCAATGGTGTAATACACTTTAGGTTTTTACACATTTCATTACTTTATTTAATAAAGCGAAAATAAATGTTTCCAATTTATTTACTAATGCAAACTGTCTTTCATAAAAGTTAGAAACACTTATTAAACCTACTTGTTCTTATGAAGAGGACCATCGTATACAACGGTACACAACATGGCGCCGACTTCGAAATTTTCCATCTGAAAAGGCGGGAATCGAAGTGGCTAGTTCTTTTCGTTGGCGAGTGGGGGCGCTGATCAAATTGCGGAGTGAGACCTCTGATTCTCCTTCTCTGTGGTCTGGAGTATGTTGGAAGACAAGATAAAGTTGTTTTCCCATCATGTCATTATACGCCCAAATCTTACAAGATTCGACAAAGAAACTCTAGAAGTCCTTCTCTGGTATGTGTTATTCGCTGCACTCGCCAGATGTTGCTCCTTCTGATTACCATATGTATCGATCCATGTAGAGTGGATCTCTGTAGAAAACGGTTCTATTCTTGTGAGAATATAAAAAATTGTCTTGATGACCGGATTGTTCCAAAACAGCTAGACTTCTTTCACGGAATAACTTTCGGTTTGAATAAATCTTTCTTTCATGTTGATGAGAAAACAAAACAAACAAATGTCCTTGTTTTACTTCAAAAAGGATGAAGTCATATTTATACACTATTCATTTTTGTTCAGAAACTGATGTTTTGTTGGAAAAAATTCCGTAGCAATTTTCTTCACCTTAAAATCGCTTTTGCACTCTAAATCCCAACGGATATCTATCTAGAAGAGACTCAATCACCCACCTAATAGAAATGCTACGGTATAACTGTCATAACCACTTGACTGTTTTGCTTTCTCTTTTATCTGAATAGCTGAAACATTCTATTTGGGGGAAGTGACATGGAAAACTCTTTCCAACATATCCAAAAATTTAGTTTTTAAAACGAATGGACAGAATAAATTTACTTCATAAACCTGTTAATAATCTTTCCAAATTGCAACCGATTAAATTTTGTGAGTTCTAACCATCAGACTTTTTTGGTAACTATGCAGTATAAATTGATACGCTTTTATCGTTATCGCAATGGCAGGGTTTATTTTTGGCTCAAAAATAGTACTTCAAAAGTCATAATGAATAATTTTAAAAGGGAGTAAATTCCGTCAATTAGGTTTTCAGAAAAAATTAATTCGAGATTCTTAATTATATTATTGATTCATCCTATACAAAATCTTATATTTTATTATTTTGAAAAATAAAAAAGGTGCGGTAGTGTGAATTCGTATAAGTGAGTGTAAGACAGACACAAGAAAAATTAATTAAAAAATAATTATAAGAAAAATTTTAATGACACTAACTAAAAAATACTCTAATTGCAAAATCTTTGTTTCCAAAAATTTTTCTACTTAAAACAAAAATGTAATGCGTACATTAATTAATTATAAAATCATACAAAATTAATTTTAAAGCTCAGATCCATCGCTGCGACGTGTAGGGTTAAAACTTACAAAAACAGACAGATTATATCCTTAGGAAAAGCTAATATTTAACATTCGTAGCACTCGATAAAAGTTCACATCATTAAAAAGCATTTATCATTTAGGAATGGTGGTGGCAATTAGAAAGGAGATAAGGAACAATGAAGGCATATAAGTTGATTCTAAACGAGCATAGAAGGCCACTTTTTTGGTGATTATATAAGAACTTTTAGGAAAATTTCTTCAGGCTTTGAAAGGGGATAATTTTCTTTCGACCTAGAAATACGAAGTGGAAAATGAAGTTTAAGATAAACAGAGAAGCAGCAGACGATAGTGAAAAGAAAATCGTCTGAAACCCGTAGCCGTTTTTAGAATGAAAAAGTATGCCTCTTAGGATTCAAAGGTTAGACTTCTAACATATACTAAAACATAGAGTGGAGACATATAAAAAAAACATTCAACGTGGCTAAAATCTCAATTTTTCTTACATTTGCTCTGTCTCAGGGAACATTTTAAATCTAAGCTCTGCAAGAAAATTCTTTCGGTTAAATTGAAAGAAAAGGATACTTCTTTAAAATTTCACAAGGTCTTATATTTCACATAGAAATAATTGAGATAAATTCCTTCCTTTCGTAAATTGCTTCAAGGAAATTTTATTTTTTGTTTGTACAGAAACACGGTTTATTTTACCTTTTTCACCCAAATAATTTGTTTTAAGAAATTTATTTTTAATGTAATCATTAGATAAAAGCATACTTTGCAAATTTACTAATTTGTAAGATCTTAATTTTTTTCTAAACACAAGTTATTTTGAATAAGAAAATATCTTAGTGCAAGCAAACTTTTTAGGTATTTGCTTGATAACTTCACAGCAAAGATATTTTTATATCATTTTTGAGTTCGATACTTAAAAGGTTTTTAATTAACCAATTTTTTCATGTATGAAAAGTTTCAATAAGAGAGGATTCTGTATATAACTCGAATACTTTTCTAGTAAAACCTTTTATTCAGAGCTCTAGAATTTTGTAAATATATTTACTTTTTAACATCATTTTATGAAAAATATTCAGTAACGACTTTCCGGAAATTCAAACATTATATAAAGTTTATACAGGGTGTCCCAAAAGGTCGTTAGCCTAACAACAAAGTTCCGTGAGTAATAGCATACGAAATGTATATAGCTTCAGAAGGCAAGTCCTAAGAATAGTTACTTAAAATATTCCAAAAAGTGTGTTGTCGATACTGCATCCTACTTCCCATTGTCGTATATATAATGTTGTATATGACTTGCGACGATGTTATTCGTGCAAAAGGGTTGTTCTGCTGCTGTAAATTTGTATTCTATTGAATCCGTGTTTTACACTTTATCTGGCATATCCTTTCTTTTACTCAGTGACTTTTCTTGACTCAGTTACTTTATTCAGTAATAAAGAGCCCCGGTAACGGTCGACCTTTGCGTTTCCGACCCCATGTTCTAATGCGAAAATGGCTTGCTTCTGTGTGACTTAAGGATGAGAAAAACCTACCGGTTTAAACCGAAAACCGTTTTTTTTTTCTGCTTCGGTTATTTTTCCCCGGTTTAAACCAGTATTTTTTTTAATCCAAAAACTGGGTAGGAAGATAGGTTCGATTTTAGGTTCGACTAGACTAAAATTTACCAAGTTAATTCATCATCTTGGGCCAATCACTGTCAACCACTTCCTCGAGGCGTCTGTTGGTTGGCGGATTACTGAAAGAGTCTTTATGAACAGGTAAATATTGGCCAATGGATTGATTTCTTGCAGAAACAATACTAATAAAAAATACATCTGCGAACCGTCTGTTTTCTGTAGCCAAAAAATATTTATCTTTAGTCGGAAATTTTGTGGTGTCCAAAAGATTAGTATCTACGTTGAATGATGTTGTTTGCGATGAGAGGTGTCGACTAGCGGATCAAAACATTGCTGAAAGAGTCTTTATTAGTAGATTAGATGATAAATATTGACCAATGAATTAATTTCTTTTGAAAACTATGTTAATAACATTTTTTGTCTATAATACTTACTTATCGCAATAATCACTCATTTATTATTATTACATATCGTAATAACTACTTATTTATAATCATTAGTTATTACATTAATTAATTATTGTATTAATACTTACTTATTGTATATTATTATTAATAAAAAGTTCTGACCACAAACGTTGCTTAAAAAAAACAACCGAAAACCGGTTATTTTGAGAGGGTATTAAAAAAACGGTTTAACCGAAAACCGATTTTTTTGCAATAACCTCCATCCCTAGTGTGACTGACCTACCCTTAACCCTCTTACATCGAGCAAGGCGGTCTAGAAATTTCCCCTTAACATTGACGAAAACCGGTGTGAGGCGGTTGGCTTCTTTTGAGGGGAGATGAGGTTTCGAGATCCCTTTGGAGATAAGCGCGGATGGGGTCTAATTATCTTTGCCCATCCCAGCCCATTTTCATGCGCCTTAAGGGAAAGTTATAGCAGGGGCTGGGATGGTGGGGTAAATGACAACCCATATTGGGAGAGTCCAATTCATGTTGCACAACCCCCAAAAGTCCCGATGTTAAAGGGGCTAGGAGAAAAAAGTCGTAAAGAGTTAAAGTTTGTAAATGACCTTCCTGGACACCTTTTATAAAATACACTCGATTATTGACGAATATAGTGGTTAAAATATAATATCCATGTTTTGAGTATTGTAGAGAAAAAAAATTTCAATGGTCGAAACTCGGTGGTATGCATTTCATGGCATGGTAAACGAATGAAACAAAAAAGTACAAAAATTAAGAAGTGAAGAAACATTTGTAAACTGTACATTTTCACCTTAGAATTGCTTGCTTTATTTTATTTACATAATATACTTTGATTAAATTTACATTTGGGTGATCATAATAACTGTTAGAATCCATTTCTCCTTCGTTTGGGAAAAGCTGTCACTGACCACTCTCCCACTATTATTTTCCCAATTTTGACATTTCTTTTGTTTCTTTCTCCCAAACTCGGTGAAATCATACGTAATGGCCAAACGTCCTCCCGTTGGCGTGGCGTGGAAGTTTGGAGAGGGGGTGCCAGCTCAGGTGTCGTCTTCGCCATCTGACCGACTCGATGCGAATAATTGGAGTTCTACTGTATTGCTGCGTAAAAGTTTAGAATTATGGGAACTCGGCATGGGAAAATATTTTGCACACGTGTTGAAATATCTGATCAATTTTGCGCACGTGCTGATACAAAACCAAGGAATCTAAAATTCTAAGAAAATTCAATATATCTTCCCACGCAATTTTCATTGGATGACGTATTTTGCGGCACTTTATTTTATCTTCATTTTAAAATTAACTGTCTAAAATATTTTATTTAAATTTGCTTACAAAATATTTTGTGAACATAAAAAATCAACTACATTTATTTATTCGTGGTTATTTTCCTTTTCACAAAACGGTCTAAAAGATAAATATCATAAAATATTTTGAATAGTGTTATGTTATGTACGATAATATGTTTCAGGGATAATCGTTGTCAGTTTTTTTTCTCCATAAAAATTATTACCAATTACTTTCCTCGTATCAATTGCAATTGTGACCGAAAGGACTCAGGAAATTTCTCAGGAAGATACTTTTGAAAAGTAATATCTCGAAAAACATTAAAATTGCAAAGCAACATTTCTACGAAATGAAAAGCTTTTGATCTTGTTGATATCTTTTTTTATTGAAACCAAAATTCCAATTTCGAATAAAAGTATTTGGTTTCTTCTTCAAGCAAAACATCTCCAATTTTCGGGAATATTTTCTTTAACCAGATTTTTCTTTCTTCCATTTGAAGAAAAATCCTACAGGTTGTATAATGTAAAGTTTTTCTATGATACATTATATTCTTCGTTATCTTGCTCATGTAACAAATGTATGATATTTGATAGTTTTAAATATGAAAAAATAAAATTACTAAACATAGATGATATGTTAAAGATTAACCCTTAATTATAGCAAAGATAAGTACGAGCAAAAATATATTTAATATCATCGCAACGCTCGTGCGTAGTAACTATAACAATGAAAGTTATTGTAATACTTGAAAATATTTTTTAAAAATTATAAAGGTTAATGAAATAACTGCACGAAAATGAAATTGGTAGCTAGCACTGAAGAGTTAAGTCTTAAATTTAAAGAGGTGTAAATCGGGTTTTCGTATTATAATATGCTTCATTGTCTAATATGCTTCGTGGTATAATATGCTTATTAAGGAAAAACGTTAAAATTTTGACTAATTTTAATTAATTAAAAATCTTACAAAAATTTTGATAATCCGTACCATAGTCAAAACCTAATACCCAAGATGGAACTATGTGCTAAATTTTGTAGCTCTAGGTACAAAAAAACTTTGCATTCTATGCATAACGATTTTCGCATCTCACAGTTTACAGATATTATGCCAGTCTTACGGTTTGCCTCCTCACAACCTCCTACCATATGGCACCATCTAGCCAACAACATCAGCCAATATGGTTCCGCAGCGTAGGCAACGATTCAACGTCAAGAAGGAAGATACATAATTTGCTCCACTTTCTCCAAAGAGAAACCAGTCTTTTCCGTCCAGATCCCAATTAATTGGGTTTTTTCCCTTTCCTTTAAGAGTCTTCTCAGTTGAGTTCAATGCTATCGTCCCATTCCTACAATCTTGGCCAACATTTTCGTAAATAGCAACACCGAACATCCTCTTCCTCCTGCGATGAAGGAATTTAAATCGAACCAAACTTCAACTATCCATCCTGCGTCTACATCTCTCAATCCTTTTCTTTAGATATGGAAAGTTTCGTTTCAACATTCAACTTCGCCTCTTCTTCAGCTCATTATCCCCTAATGAACTCGGAACTGCTTTAGTCGTTCTTTCAGGATTTTCTTCCAAGATCCACCGTGTTTCTCCTTCGAGTTCCAGCAGCTAACTCTTCTTCAAAATCGAACTTTTTAAAACAATGTGCGGTCCATCTCTCTGTTTTTGTGTACATTTTTATGTTATTTTTATTATTGTATTAATTTGTTTTTCGTCTTTTTCCTTTCATTTTTTTCTTTTGAATGTTTTTTCACTATTCGTATAGTTTTCCCATTGCATTTATTTTTTATTATTGTGCAGTTATTTCATGTATAACTGTGTAATTTTGTGTTTTTTTCAAAGTTTTGTTTTACTCTGTGTTACCAAAATATTTTTATAATGTATAGCACAATAGCAATCCTTCCTAATGCTCCTGTAAACATTTGTAAACTTGTTGCGTTTTTAATTAAGCAGCGGTGCAGAGAATTGTCAAGCTTTAAGAGAGGTCACCCCCTCGGGTGTTGTGATTTATCTTCCACTTCATGACCGCTACACTGCTTTAACAACCTTATGGTTATAGTTGCAGGGGTATGGAGTTGTCTTATGTTATGTTATGCCAGTCTAAAAACATTATTATGTTTAAAAAATGGAAATTAATACGGTTACAAATAAAGAGCTGTCAAACTTAAAATTGTATGGCTTCAAACGAAACAAAATTTCACTAGAATTTAGTTCAATGATTCGTTCTTAAAAAAAAGAAAAAGTAGAATGAGGTGGTGCACTGTCTTGCATAAAAATGATATTTTGGACGAAAAAATCTATTATGTTTAGAATTAAATTCAACAGCGATTCTAATTAAACTAAAAATCTCAAATAAATGAATCAATTTTTCCGCGGTAATAAAAAAAATCTGCAAAAATCATCTCAGATATTGGCGCAACGCCACCTATTGAAGAACATTTTAACTTATGTCTTCTTGTTTTTTATCTTTTTTTACCTGTTTTACAGAGCGCATCACTTGTACTATATACCAGTGAAATTTGTTTCTTTTGGAGCCATAGAACAGGTTCTAGAGTCTTCTGAATAGGCGAACTTTAATTATAACAACACTTTATTTTGAGCGAAATATCATCAGTGTTGGAACTTGCAAACGGTAAAATTGTTTTCATCTAAACAAGATGAAATAACAACTTTCCTCTGCCCTAATGTAGCTAATCAAATTATATAACTTACA
>BGPR01033610.1:0-16893 GCA_013235015.1 Araneus ventricosus | reverse complement strand
AAATCCATCATCTGCTACTATTATTATGGGACAAATTAAATCCATCAACTGCTACTATTATTATGGGGAAGAGGTTGCATATTTTCATCGTTCTAATATTGATAGGCTTTAGAGTGCAGGAGTGTCTCTCCAAAATTTCTTAGACTTTCTTAACTGATTTGAAGGAGACAATGAATGGATTAATAGAAAATATGATAAATGTGCTACTGACGATTCTTTGAATCACTTGTTAACATCACTATGTGGAATATATCTCAAAAATTAAAATTAATTAAGTCCGTGGAAAGCATCTTAAAGAAAAGAGCTTTTCTCCCCTTAATTATTTTTGAAAACGCAGTTTTCACAAATTATTTTAAGGTATTGAGAAATCATTATTATAACAAGAGAGGAAACATAGCAATGACAGATTTTTCTTTAGTATCAAATACTTCCAAAGATAAAAACAGAAGCTTTGAAAGTAATGTGTATGATGTTTTAACTGTTTGTTTCGATGTGGTGTAATTCGTCGTTTTCAGAAACTGAAATAATCAATTTTATGACTAGTTTCTATGGGACATTTTATTATGAGAACGTTTATATGCTGGATACTATCTGTAAATTGAATGATGTGATATACATGAAGTAAAAATTGTTTAAAACACTGTGCAAGTCATATCGTTATTACGTAATTACTTTTTGGTAGTATTGCTTACTAAGAAAGCGTTTGAAATTTTAAAGTTTTCCCTCCCAAAATTCAGAATTTATTGTTGAACAGAAAACATGTCTTAAAAAATTAGCAGTACGCTGACACCAATTTTATTCAAATGCAATTTTTCCCATAATTTTAATAAATATTTAAAAATATTTTACAGTATATTTTAAGAAAATACTCTTCATCGTTTTAGTTACTGTGTTTAATATACAAGGGCGTTGTAATGATACTAATTGCATTTTTGTGCACTTTATGGTTGCTATATTAAAGAGTAAATTTTTAAAAATAATATAAAGGCAGACGAATCAAGCCTAAAACTTTATCATGATACGATGTTTCGAACTAAATGTTTGAATCTTCTTTATTTCTTTATTTATTTTGAAAATTTTCATCCACGAACAAACTGCTGCACTTGACAGTATTTCAAAGAGGCATTTTGAAAATACAAAATTTAAAAACAGATTGAAAGACCCATTCCATTCAGTGTCGAAACGAAAATACATATTACTGCTGATTTCGAATTAGCGACCCTTAGATTTCTAACCTCAAGACTGTGCCACGAAACAAGTCTAATATCTGTTTTCATGCGCTGTAGTTTAACTTTTATTCTTTTATATTTGTATAAAACATTCTATTGATAAATTAAATCGATATAAATAATTCGTAAACTCAAAATGCTTTCAATTTTATAATTTTTATTTTTAATTTAAAATATCATTTATTTTCCTTACATCGCAATTGCTTAATCTCTCCAACACTAACGAAACTTCCTTCTCTAAAACCTTCTACTATTTGGTATTCAAAACGTTTCACACTGTCATATTAATTGTTATCAATGACGCAATACTGTTCTTCAAGACACTGGTTCAAATTTATCGGGTTAAAGATCAAATTCAAGGTTAAACCAACCTTGAACTTGATAAGTTATTTTGTTTAGAAAATAAAGCAAGACTGTTCTCTTCTAACCATAAACAGCAAAGTATTAAGAGCGCAAATTACTCAGCATAATGAGCTATTTAACTGATAGTTAATTATATGTAAAGAATTCCTTTTGATGACTGATAACAAGAAGCAAATAATGTGTAAGCCTTAAGATCTAAACTAAGTAACTTGGGTTTCTTTTGTCAAGGAGAATTTTTCTTTTCAAGGCTATTTTATGCTAAATATTTTTAGTTTAAAATCACAATTTTTAAAAAAATAAAAGTAGTTTTCTTCCTAGTATTCTTTCATAAAAACCATTTATCATCTAATGCAACCAGGTAGAATTTAGTTAAACTCTTGAACTAGCATTATTCTCTTTATATCTTCGCATTTACATTTTGGTACTCCTTGGGTTCTAGGGATACCAAAATGTAAATGCGAAGATATAAAGAGAATAATGCTAGTTCAAGGGTTTAACTGAATTCTTCCTGATTGCATTAGATGATAAATGGTTTTTATGAAAGAATACCAGGAATAAAACTACTTTTATTTAATAAATTTGTGATTTTAAACTCAAAATATGTTATCGCAGTAAGTTCTAGCAATAGAATATGCCAGAAAAAAAGGATGTCTGAATAATAATTCAAAATAATTTTAAGGAAATTAATATAATATTGAAAAGTATAGTTACATATTTTTTGCGATTTAACGTATTAGTGTAAGTACAAGAATTTTATTTTTATACTTTAAATTTGAATATCAAGGAATTTTAAGGCCTTAACACTAAAACTGCGGATATGCATCAAATTTTGGACGAAATCCATCAAAGGGAATTCTGTCAGTCTGTCCATTCGTTCGAAATACAATCAGAAGAGTGGATACCTTTTAAAGTGTTTTTGTTAATATCAATAAATAATATCATCTTTACCCCTACATATGTATTTATTAACGTTCCACAACAATTCTTTAAACCCTTATAAGCGAGGATAAGTGACTTACTTTATTTTAAATTATTTTTTAAATTCTTAATTAGTATCTTAATTACTTTGACTTATTTTAAATTCTTAATTAGTATCTTAATTACTTTGATCTATTTTAAATTCTTAATTATTGTCTTAATTACTTTGATTTATTTTAAATTCTTAATTTGTATCTTAATTACTTTGATTTATTTAAAAATTC
The DNA here is from genome assembly GCA_013235015.1 of Araneus ventricosus. Taxonomy (NCBI): domain Eukaryota; kingdom Metazoa; phylum Arthropoda; class Arachnida; order Araneae; family Araneidae; genus Araneus; species Araneus ventricosus. The sequence goes on along the minus strand of BGPR01033610.1, from coordinate 14,099 downwards.
TTAATTATTATCTTAATTATTTTGATTTATTTTAAATTCTTAATTAGTATGAATTAAAAGTTGACACCTTCCTAATTAAATTTTCTCCATTAAAACTTCATCAACTCAAAAATCTAATTATTAATATTTATTAACTGATTATTTAATTGTTAAAAATTAAAGAAGACCTAATATAAGTTATACGGAAAAAATCACTATGCTATGTAGTTAACTCCTTTTTCATTTATTTATTTGTCCACGCCGGCACAGACTACCAAGAGGGTGTAGGGCACTGACCCGGAAATCGGAGAGTTCACAATAACAACAAAACAGAAAGAAAAAAACATTACATCAAATTACAAAACATCACAACAAAACTGAATTATTCAGCATGCAAAAAAGCAATAACAAAAACAAAAGTTCTGAACAAATGAACAGAAAACAAGTGACAGAAAAGTTCATGAAACAACATCAAATAGCAAAACAGGAGACAAAAGACAAATAAAAATTTAAACAAAACTTAGGATATTAAACACCTTACAGCATGTGTGACAGTTCAATAGAACACATTTAAAATTTTATATTCCAAGAAGAAATCAAAAACACACAAGTGTTAAAGAAACATTGATATATTTTTGACAACGTTTCATCAGTCAGGAAGCTCACTACAATTGCAATTGGAAACTCTAAAGATCTCTCTCAGTTTCACAAGTCCAAATTTATTATTAACTGAAATTTTAAACCATGCGGTTATGCTTGCGTCAGCATGTCTATTTAAATGTATTTTTTAGTGAAAGTACTGTCTAAAACATAGTGGTCTATATCACCATGTAAACAGCATTTGCAAATTAGTGTGCTGGCTAATTTGAAACAATATAAATATGAAATAAATGTGCCATGACCTGTTAAAAATATATCACATATTTGTTAGTGATAATTAAGTTAAGGTCAACAGACCCAATGAAACCCTTTACTCGGGCTCCTGTTTCAGAATCCATCCAATAGCTTTGCCATCTGCTTAATATAAATTCTTTAATTTTATATTTTAGGAAAGAGTAGGGTGCAAGAACATTACTTTTTTTGCCCAGCAAATGTAGCAGTTTTTGCAAATTGACCATCAGGTCCACTGCCTGAGACGCCAGCATGTGTCTTGACCCAGGATAAACAGACTTTCCCTCCCGCATTATTAATGGACTTTTTAATGTTTAACACGAAATTGGATCAGATTTTAACAAATTTTAACGACTCTATTGAAGAGAGGCTTTCAGTGAGAATTTTTATTTTAGATCCTTGTTCCAAGGCCCAGTCTGCCGCAACGTTAATTGCTGCAAGCTCTGCTTGGAAAACAGAATTATACGAATTTAGTTGGTAGCAATATGTTTTGAAAAATTTTTTGAGTTCTGAAGATGCACACTGAGAACCCTGTGTTTCCATCAACCTTAGATCCGTCCGTGTCTCGTGATAATCAAAATTTTCTATGTTTTCATTCAGTGTTATAAATTTTTCTCGTGCTGGGATATTCACTACTGACCTGAAGTTATCAAGAGTATTGATATCTTCTGTTAGGTCATATTGACTCTTCCGTAAAAGCCAAACATGAAATTTTTCGTGTAAGGCCAGGGCTGTTATGTGGAGGGGAGGAATCCCAAATAAATCGTTTGAAACATTTGTTTGTGAAGTTCTGTAACATTGTGTTATTTTAATTGGAAAGATTCCTTGGATACTGTGGATTTGCTTAATTTGTTTGACAGCCCAGACGCTAGCGCCATAGAGGATCAATCACCGTCGTATACCAATGTTTAATTAGTAGTTTGCTAAGGCTCCAATTGGACTTAATGAACCTATTAAAATTAAAGGTTAAATTTTAAGCTTTTTCATATCCTAAGTCCTAAAATAGACGAAGATCAGTTCAATTTATTGTCAATTGAAATACCATGGTATTTTAAGTCGCGTTTTATTTTTATACTAACATTATCAAATTTAAAAATTGGATTTCTCCGTAGTTCAGTCTTATTCTTTTTAGAGTACTTCTGAGACAATAATGATCTAAAAACCAATGCTTGACTTTCGTCCACTAAAATATCCACCTTAAGTATTTTAGTTTGTTATGTAAATTACTTAAAAACGTATAAGTATTTTCCTCGAGATCCCTATGTATTTAACTACGTTAGTAGTGTCTACACTGCGTATAAGTCACTATGTTGTGCAGTGTTTCAGTTCCAGCACTCCCACAGTAATTTAGCACGATCCGACACTGCGTATCATTTAAAATTGAATTTAACAAATAAATTTGAATACATATAACCATAGTCCTTGAAGGATATGAAATGAAGATGCAGCATACTGCTCTACGTGATTTTTTTCACTGTTAATTCTGTCTGACTGATAAGTATTATTTCAGATAACAGACGTTAATCAGAGAAAATTACCAATTTATTAAGGTAACAGTATCCATTATTTCTGATAATAGATACGGTTCAATATTTGAAGAGTTTCCGTTTTATTTTCCTAAATCAGTGGTGCTCAAACTATTTTCAATTCCGATCCCCGCACTTAGCGTAAAATTCTTTCGCGACCTCCCCAGGCGGTCGCGATCACAATTTTTAAAGAAAAGCCTTATACTTTTTATTATCAAATAAATTTCTTTGAATTTAGCTACCCACAAAAAGTTTTCTCGCAACCCCCAGAGGGGTCTCGATCCACAGACTGCGCGCCATTTTTCTATATCCTCTAGCCTCAGCAATTTTTTTTATATTCCTCTATAAAATGACAGCTGATTTCTAAGCAATATGTCTATGCAAAAATGAATACATGCTTCGTTTGTTTGCTGCGAAAGGAAAACGAAATTATTTACACCGTAGTCACGGAGACCTCCAAGTTAAATCAGTCCAAGTGCCAAGAGCCTCCAAGTGTAAATCAAACGAAATGATTTACACTATAATGATAGAGTCCTCCAAATTATGAATAATAATCGAGATATGATTTCTTCGTTACCCATTGCAAGAAGTTAAAAAATGAATACAAAGAGTAAAAATATTATTATTATTGTTAAGAATAATTCAGAGGTTGGTGAAATTTTTTTAACAGAGTGATACAAAACACTTCCATTATGTTGCAAATGTCTAATTTTTATGAATAGCATATTCAATTTAAAATAAATAAGAATAAATTTAATAAAAATGTAGTTTAAAAACACTTTTATCTATGTATTAAAGAATATAATTTATGTTTATTTTAATTACTTTTTTCTTTTTAGTATTTAATTAATAATTCATTTTTATAAATATTATGGAAACTAGAATCAATTTTTCTGAAATTCACTAGCAGATTGACGACTTGAATATAATAAAAAAATTATTTAATTGAATTAATTAATTAATAATTAAATTCTGAAAACATTAAATGATTCTACCTTATTAGCAGAAGATGTTCTACAATATTCATACGATAGCTTTACGATATGCGGCATTCAGAATATCATGGAGATATCTCAAAATATCTTGTACTGTTAATGAGAATCCGAGGTGTAATGTACAAAACCTAGCACAAGAGAAAGTAAGTAAAAAATCGATAGCCAAATTCATCATTACAAACAGGAAGAAAGTCGAGTAAATAAAAGTGTGTCAATTGTGTAAGTGTGTTAAAAAGTGTACTAAAAAATTCGAATGTGAGAAATATATAAACAGATATCAGAAACATGCCATGAACATTCCATTCCCCCACCAGGAAACTTTTCAAACTAAAAATTCATGACGAATGTTCTTACATGGGGCCTGGTATAAAGAAGAATTGTCTAGAAATCAGCGATGCGAACTATAATAGTATGGTTGTAGGCGACAATTGAGTGACCACTGGTCAGATGGGGTTACTGTGAATAGGTATTTGTTTTCCCTCAACCGAAATAAGACTCAACACAGCTTCCACTGGGTTTTCTGAAACTGCGAATTGATGTGCAAGGAAATAGAATGGCTTTGCTACAGAATGGTAAAGTCCATTTACCCTAAAACATCTGAAAAAGAGAAGAGTGGATTTATTTGTTTAAATCAACATTCAATTTTGAACTAATAGTAGGTATTTCAGATATTAAAACGTAGAAACTAATTAACATTTTTAAAATAATTATTCCTCCGTTCATCTTTAGTTTGTGATTTTTTATTTCTGTTTGTACAAAATTAGAAGCCCAATTGAAAATTCGTCTTAATAATCAAATATACTGTAGATATGTTTCTAGGACGAGCCTTTAGAAACCATATTAGGATTCTTTAGAACCAATTTCTTTTAAAATTTAAACTTTAAACTTGTTTTACGTATAAAAGTATTGACCGGTGGCATGTGTTATATCGAACGACTTGTTACATTTGAGGGTCTGATGGCCCTCAAATATTTCCTATGTTCTTTTTCATCTCATCTATTCGTTTAATATATTAATAAATATATAATGGAATGAAATCATATCAATATATAACTCAAATGGATTTAAAATAAATAAAGAAATTACAATAATAACATTGAATTTGAATGAAAAAACCTGTAAATTATTGCAAAAGAAACGATTCGCAGCTTTCTTTGACATACTTAAATTCTAAAGACAAGTGTCATGAATAAGTAGCATTTCTTTTCAATCCATTTTTATCCGCATATTTTTTTCCTCGAGAAATTGATTCTGTTCACAGCGACAAACTACAGCATTTTCTGAACGGGGACTAGCAACATAAGATATAATTGTAAGTATTTTAGTTTTTTTTAAAGTTACGATGCGTAATTGAAATTTCTTTTCATAAGAAAAAGAAAAGAATTCTTTTGAATACATATTTATGGCCATCCTAATTATACAACAAAATTCATTTTTGCAGTTTTATTTAAAACGCGTGTTATTAATACTGAAAAATTGGAATTAATGAATTAATCTTGTTTTCAGGATATATATATATATTGTCGTTTCAAGTTTTTTCGAACTGTTCTAACATCTTTGTTTTTTCACTGTCTTTGTAATGATGATTTCAAAAGGAATCTGAATTTCAAAGCAGGTTTTAGAGTGGATTTGTCATTTTGCCATTATTATTAATTTCTGGTGAAAATTTCGAAATTGTTTAATATTTTATTAAGAGAAAATATTTAAAGCATATCCTTATGCTCTATGAGCGGATTTAGTTGAAAGCTTCATATTGGAGGACATAGACATATTGGAGGAAAAGATCTTGGAATATTCCTTTGATACACCTTTGCTTATCTTACATTTTTTTTTTATTTATTTATTTTCCATAGAAAAGGAAAAAATATACATAACGATGTTAGAATTTTCGATAGAAAAAATTCTTTTTGAATTTCACTTTTGAAGTTCTATTTTTAAAATCATTTATGAATATTTAAAAGAATCTCCCTTTCAGTTTTCAAAGATGAAAGGACTTTCCAAAGCATATTTAGTTATGCATATTCATGAAAAAGTATCAAATAAAAAGTCTGAAAGTAATGAAAAAAATGTTTTGAGTTTTTCTGTAAGAAAACGATGTTTCGATTCAAATATATTTTTAACAAGCCGAATAAAGTTGAATATTCGATGCTTGTTGGAAGTGAGGAAAAAACATATAAAGATATAGATTTCATTCATTAATAAAAAAATTCAAATTTCTGAGTATTTCTCCATTTTTTAATGACAAAAATATTCAGTATTCTAACAAAGTTAAGAAAAAAATTCTTTATTGAATCTAATAATTTTTATCTATTTCTAGTTAAAAATAGGATAAATTTAAACTGATGCAGGTCTGAAAATATAATCGCTTTCACTGCTGTGTTCATTTTCATATATTTCTTAATTTATAGTAATCATTAACTTCTACCTTCGTGCAACTGATACAATTTCATATCTTTCTTACCCTTTACAAACTTTTATTTAGCTTGACTTTTTCATATTTATAAAGATGGAATTTTGTAACCGATTTTCCACTCACTTTCTTATGTGCCAAACTTATGAATGTTTTACACTTGTGTGTGCACGATGTCAATACTCTATTTTAAAATTTTTAGAGCTTAATTACTAATTTATCGATTAATTAAATTCAATGTTTATTCCATACGAGTGGCGCCACCTAGTAGTGAAACTGAGAAAAATTCGACTTCAGGACAGGAAAAATTCGACAGGATTCCATCATATTTATAATAATAAAATATTAATGAAATAAAATATAAATAAAATAAAAATTATTCTTTTCAGATCACTTTAAAATTGGAAATTTTAAAACTCTTTTTATTAAATTTATTTAAGTTCATATTTGTTGCTTACTAAATGCCAAAGATATAGTGCCAGAAGCATAAACTTTACTCTGTGCCCTATTCTGATTTATATTTTCATCGCTTATTTAGCATATATTAGTTAATTTTAAAAGATTTAATTAATGTTTAAAATTTATTTATCAGTTACATGTTTGACTTGTTAATGATTTTTAATGCAGAAATTAAATAATTTATTACAGTTGAACAACTAACGTTTTAATTAATTAATTTGAATTGAAAATGATGTTCAAATTGAGTTTATATATATTTTCCATGCATTTCTTACATTTATTTTATTAAGTTCACATTATTTTTCTGAAATTTCACGTCCCTGTTCAAACACCCTCAAGATGGTGTGGTGCGAAAGTTTGAATAGGGGCTGCCGGCTTAGATTTCGTCTTTGTTATCCGAACACGATTCAAAATTATTAGGTCTGTCCCAAAAAAAGCAATCGTGTTGCTTCGAAACAAAATGTTAACGCAACTAAACTTGTAGTGAAAATCTCTTTGAGGTATATAGGAAACAAAAATGATCACAAAATATGCGCACAGTAAAGTACATAAAATTTTTAACTGACCTGAATTTCTGAGTTAAAACCGACCACTTTCATTACATAACGACAAGGTTTGCCGAAAAAGCACACTTAAGCGCTTATAGAAGTTAGCTTTTCTTTGTTTATCGGATCTATAGAAAATTTTAAACAATATATCTTTTCAGAATATACAAAGAACTTCATTTAACATATTTTGGTCTTTACAAAAATGAAACTTTAATATCTATTACCTCTTTTTATTATGTTTAAATAAAAAACTAAAAGAAAATTTTTGCAAAGCTTAGATTATCTCAAACAATTTCTGCCAATATGAAAAAAGTTGCAGTGATAGTTTCTTTACGATGTTATAGGTTTTGTATAGTTTTGCAACTGATAATGGAAAAGTTGTTTATCAGTACTGATTTCCAATACATAAGCTAATTTTTATCTCTTCTTCTCCAAATCATTGTTTGCCATTAATCTAAATCCTCCTCTTAATTACTTTTCTGATAAATTACCAATCAGGAACATAATATCTTAAGGAATTACCAAAGAACAAGATAGATGCGTTTGTTTTTGAACCAATTATAGCATATTTTAACCCACATTTCTATTTCACAAACACTATTTTATCATTATTTAGCAATTAAGAATCACTTATTAGTAATCATTACACTATTTCGCTATTTGTTAGCTATATGATGTACGAAATGTTCTGACGAAAAAAACGTGCTTTTTTTTCCCGGTAGTAGAAAAAATGATGTCTAGATGCCTGTGTGTGGCTATCTTTCAGAACTTAATAAAGAACTATTTATTATCTAGAATCTTTTTTCAGATATGAAAAGCATTTTTTTTCTGTGTCTATCTTTTTCATTATAGTTACATTCAATGATTAGCCAAACTGAATAACTATGTTAAATAAAGTTCTTTGTATTTTCTGAAAAGATATATTGTTTAAAATGTCCGATAGGTGCGATAAACAAAAAAAACCATTTCTATAAGCGCTTAAGTGTGCCAATATAAACTCGTTTTACCTGCAAACCTTGTCGTTATTCAGTGAACCTCAACAATGAATCTTATTTCTTTTCAATTCCTCATTGATGTTTTTCATATACTTCACTGTTTGAAAATAAAGTATCACTTCAAATGTTCAACAAAATAAGTTTTAAACCAGCGGGAGTGGTCTCACCTAAACTTTCTCGTATACTTTCTAAGTGGAGATTGGTAGTGGAGATACTTTCTCTTTGTATACTTCGTATACGAGAAAGTAAAACAAAAAAACAAACAAACCTGAAATCAAATATCTGTTGCCACGTTTCAAAAAAATATTACTTTGAAGCAGGCGCGATAAAATAGGCAATGCAATGAATACTAAAGCGAAAATTCTGCTTTGGAATTGAATTCCCAAGAAAACAATTTATACTACCACAACCGTAACAATTGCAAAAGCGAGGGAATAAAAGATTTGCTGAAATAATGAGATCGGTTTGATTTACAACAATAAAAAAATTGTTAACAATTCATGCTTGAAAACATTATTTATTGTTGTAAATAAAATTTACAACAATAACAGATTGCTACCAATACGCATGCGCATGAGGATCGGATTAAAAGAAATTGAATATGCAATTTGAACGCCTCTTTCTGACGGATTTGGCCCAAACTTTTATACGGACCTACATTCATAACGATAAAACTGTGTACCAAATTTTATCCATTTAGCTATTCAAGTTTTTGAGTTATAGCGTTCACATGACCGCGGACATACAAATAGACAGACTTCCCGTTGACGGATTTTGTCCAAAATTTGATAGAAACCTACAAATTATGTTTAAAGACCACATACCAAATTTCATCCCCGTAGCTCTAATAGTTTTCGAGTTATCGTGTTCACAGACAGACATAACAGAAAGTACATGCTCTCATGTAAATTCATACTCACATTATAATTAATCAGCTTTGTATGTAAGTTGATCATGGCTTTTAAGAAGCCATGATATATGATATAAGAAATATGGCTCATGCCGAAAAATATTCTTCAAAAGTTTTTTTTTCTTTTTCTTTCAGTCTTTACAACATTTAAAGCCTAAAATAGTTTTTTAAATATAGTTGATTATTAAGTTAGCGGGCCCCATTTATCTGTAAGTTTGAATGTTTGCGCTACTTTATGTTGTGCCAAAAAAGATTTTCAAAGAAGTTGGATATTGGCGATAAGCTTTAGCGAGTTCTTGCTAAGATTTGATAGGTTTTCCTGGGTTTACGCTGACGGAATAAATAGCACTGAAAAGAACTTTGATCGCATGAGAATTTTCTAAATTATTACTTTTAACTCCATTTCCTTTTAGTTTTCATGATTAATTAATCCTTTATTTTCGTATCTGTTTTCCAACTTCACAGTGTTTGCAAACTTTTTCTGACGACATTAAATTTCATTTTTTTCCACGCAAAAATACCATGCAAAGAGTAAGATGTTCAAGAAGTGTTGCGGCAAATATATATTCAATTTACTGACGTTATGACAATACTTGTAAAAAGATGACTGTATTCAGAGCAAATTGCCATTACAAATAAAAAATTATACAAAATAAAAATAAATTCCCTCACACAGGTAACTAAAATTCACTGCCAGATTTAAAAGTCGCTGAGGTTATGAGCATTGCGAAAGCAGTACTGGAATTAAAATAGAACATACATGCCGATAGGTTGTAATTGACAAATCATGTACTGATATTCATGAAATAAGATGTAAGGTCTGTGCATAGCCAATTCATATTCAAACCTACCAGATCAAGGCATAGCAAGTGACTCTCATAATTCATAATGATTTTCATTGCATTCTTGTCTTCCAAACATAGTGCATTAATTTTCATTTATATAATTTGTTGTTCATTGTATTTATAGCCGCATACTATTTAACTTTTCTCTATTCATTTAAATGTCATGACTATTTAACTTTTCTCTATTCATTTAAATGTCATGACTATTTAACTTTTCTCTATTCATTTAAATGTCATGACGTGAATTGTTTAAAAAAATAAAAAAATAACGGCCACCTCATCTGTAAAGAAATATATAAGAGCTACCTAAGCTATAGAGAAGGAACTGTGATGTGGTTTTAAATACAGCTAATGTGGTAGACATGTACTATAGAAACTTTTTGTGAATAATAACTTATTTTTTATAAAATAAATTATAATAATCAAAATTTACAAGTTATTTTAATTTATTTTTACCTAATATCTAAACATTCTGGAGAATGTTTATGCTACTACTATGCTGGAAATACTATCTATAAATTTTTTACAAAACAAGACATGCTATGGATGCAACTTCTAATTTCGGAAAAAATAATAAGATTTTTTTTTCTTCTTATATTTGCTCATTGCTGTTTTCAAATTTGCCTGTTTTACAGCCAAAGTTGTAACTTGCAACTTGAATGAATTTTGAAAGTTTAACTTAAAAAATAAATTCTAGAAATAATTTCTTGCAATAGAATTATCCCCATTTTTATTCATTTTTGAATCACAACAACATTCAATAGAGATATTCCATGTCTCAAGTTTTATTTTTAATTAAATAGCCATTAAAAGTAATATTGTAAACATAAGATCTTCAATATTATTTTTTTATTATTTTTATAAAATTAAGTTACTTCACCTGAAGAAAGAAAAAAAAAGAAAAACTAAAATAAATGATATTAATATATAAATGACCAGTCTGTCAAAATATCAGAAACTTAAATAATATTGGATCGTAAACCTAAAGCACTCTTCTTAATTAAATTCAAAATAATATTCATTTTCATTCAATTTGGAAAGTTTCTGAAAGACCTTTTAAACTATTTTCTCTTCTTGTACATGCGTGCTCAATTTTTTCTCCTGACTATCAAGAAGAAATAACATCCACATTCTAATTTTTCTAGAATAAACAAAACAGACACTTACATTAGTTTTTCTACAGGAAAGGTATTAGAAATAAAGCATCCAACAAGTATACTGGTTTATATTTCATATCAACATTCAAAATGAAAATTCCTTTAAAAACTACTTCAAATGTCGCAACTTAAATAATTTCAACGTCCAATATGAAATTTTTAGAAGTGTGTTTATAGATGTTTACATTATCCATGTTTTGCTTCAGAACGTCGAATGTTTTTCCGGATAGATCATCCTAGCTTTAGTAATTGGTTTTCCAAAATTTGTTATGACAGCCGTTCTAGTTTCCTAAAAAAATATAGAACTTTATGATTGTATATTGTTTCATTCATTGTAAGTAACTTCATTCAGCCATATATATAGGCATATGTCTCGTTATTGTAATGATAAACTTTTTTAAACTCTTGAAAGTATTTCACATTTTCAAAAATTAAGGACTTCACACACATTCTTTGTTCCGAATTTATGCATTTTATTGAATTCACATATGTTTCTGCGATATTTGAAAGTCTGATTATTATGCTTCGCACTGTGGCATTTTTTGTGTCATAAAACACCCACCAAACAAAAATAAACGTAAAACATCCTGATAACTATAAATTTTAATGTGGAATAAAAAAACTTAACTTGAAATTAAAGCAAAACTAATTTCTTATTTTTCAACAAACTTTTTTACTATTTAATATGCACCATGTTCAATTATAGTTAAAAGACTCTCCGCTTCTATCTCATTATATTTGGAAAATCTATAAGCTCGTGTCTGTAACAGGGAGATAGAGCTTTCATATTTATGAACACTAGCAATCTCCACACCTTCCAATTTCCTACGGCAATATATCTCGCGATGATATCTCCTATTTCTACGCCCAGATTTCTATGCCCAGATACTGAAGTGCTTTACCAGAGAGTTAGGATATCGAGATAGATTCGGGCCCTCTTCCGGATATCATCTTCCGGTATGAAGGCCATCCAATTTTTTGCGGAAATATCGACTGCGGTAATTACGAGAATGAATAATCTGCAGGGGTGCGGTGACATTTAATGCTGGTTCGGAGTTATGAGAAGCCTTAACTCATCATTACTCTCGTTTTGGACGTTGATATTTTTAGAGCGAAAGTTATTGGCGATGTCCGAGGATTAACTTGCAAAGCACTAGACACAAAATTACGTCGTCGGTTAAGGCCTAAACTATTGTGTCAAGGTGCGAGTGTCTGGTTCGCATGAATGATTTTCGTCTCCTTGGGATATACGATCGCGATAAATCATGATTTCCAGCCGAATGTCTTTGTGGAGGATTATTTGGTTTACTGGTCATGCGAATATTTAGATCAGGGAGGGAAAGAGGATATTAGTTTATGGAAATTTTGTTTGGTTCGAAAGTTGAAAAGAGTTTTGATCTTCCGTTGGTCAGCTGAATTTTAAAAACAATTGTATGTGCATTTCTTTAATTACATGGCATTGAAATTAGAGGTATCGATATTTTAAATATTACGAGTTTTATTTTCGTCCTATTAAAAGTTGAATTTGATATCTTAAGCAATGCATCTTTCGCTTAGTTAATTCAACAATACTTCATAATATTTTTTTCTTTTAAAAAAGGAAGTGCCTTGCCTTCGAATAAAGAATTTGGGCTTTAATATATGTCAGGACGTTCGGGTTATTTTTAAAAATAAAAATAAGCTTTTAGTTATAAGTAAACCATATCTGGAAAGCGTTGTGAAATAAATAAATAGAAATTTTAAAAATGGATTCAGTAGTTGAATTCAATCTGTAATTTTCCCAACAATCAATATTTAGTGTTAGTATTTTTCATTTTACATTATTCTCTTCAACATAAATCAAGCAACAGCTGTTAGAAGAGAAAACGAATTTTGAACATAAGAGCGTTAATAATGATATAATTAACGAGCATTTCTGATTTTAACTAATTTGATTGCATAGAAAGGTGTTCGTTTGTTTTGCCTGAAAAATTGTCAAAACTAGGTAGTTTCTTTATCATTTTTTGGGTGTGTTTTTAGAAATTACACTAAAGATGAGGTAAGACATAATAATTACATATGCAATTTCGTGGAATTGATTTCATAACTATATACTTCTATAAGCGTCAGCATATTAAATTTGAATATGAGTAAATAAATTTTAAAATTACAAAATGTAAGCTAGCATTTCAAAATATTTAAATATAAGAGGACTAATTGAAAATAAAGGGAATCAAAATAATTTATGTCAATAATATCCTTGAAAAAATAAATTTTCACCAACGATTAATTTATTATGATGCTTTTAAAAAGAAAATAATGTAATTTATAACAATAATTTCAGCTTGTAGTTATAGTACATTGATTAAAAGAAAAATGCATTAATGGATATTATGTTATTATATAGGAAATAATTACTTAAGTTCTATAATATTAACAAAAATAATATCAATCACCACTGATTTTCTAAATTTTATATACCAAGATTAAGTTAGATCAGCGCATTATATGGATATAAATATTGCTGTTAAAATAACTCGCATTTAATGGGGCGTTTCTTTGAATGTCTTGATTTCATCCTTCTTCTTCTTCTTTTTTCTTCTTGCACAATTTATTGACTTCCTGAAATAGAAGAAGTATATTAATATTTTCTGCATAATAGAATAAATAATATGGAAGCTTCATACATGACAATCTATATTATATAAAACGCTTATGCGTGGCGCAAAAAAAAATGACCTTTATTTCTTTCTCCCCGTTGGCAACGATCAGTTTGTTTACCAATCTCAACCCTGACGCCAAGAATTTCGCTAACCGAGCTAATCGCTTACGGATTACAGGAGAAGTCGTTACTCTTTTTTGAATTTATTTATTTAAAATTAACTCTTTGCGAAGTTTTCAATAAAATTTGCGTAGAAGAGAGCAGCGTACAAGGGAATCCCTGGATGAAAGATTTCAGCGAAGATCGGCCAGAAAGCCGACGATAGGCTTAGGGAGCCAGAGTCTTTTTTTGTGATACTAATTGTGTGCACTATTTACTATGTGTAAAAATAAAAATTACAGAATAAAGACCAGAGAACTAATTATACATCAGAAAAGTTCTCTTGCACACTGCTCTCGGAGAATGATTAAAGTTGCATACTGTTTGCAACGTATATATAGAGAGAGATTAGATTTTTTTGCCACCGTGTTTGTACGGACTGTTTTAGCACATATATATTTTCACTGGAAGAGAATTACCATATGCCGCTAATGGTGAATGATAATGTTGCATACTTTTTGCTTTTCTGTGTAATATTTTATAAAAAAGCAAGGATTTTTGAAATTTTTGAGAAAAAAGCTATCTTATCAATTATAGAAGGCTAAAAGTAAATAATTATTATGGGTTTTAAATTTGAATAGTTA
>BGPR01033608.1:0-16894 GCA_013235015.1 Araneus ventricosus | reverse complement strand
TTCGTAAGGAATCAAACGTTTCATAATTTTCTGCAAACTACCTTAAACGAATGTATTTTTTGTTCAGAATCACGTGAAAAAACAGTGGGAACATTCTTCCTTCTGCATTCTTATATATCTCCGCAAAAAGTTCCGTTTATTGGATTTTGTTTCATATTGTAAAAAGAGAATCTGGCCTGCATTTAGGACTTCTAGCGTTTCATCGGTTTAGTCAAATGTTTAATACATGCTTACGTTTTTGGTGTTAACACAACAAACCAAATTTCATTTATTTAGCTTGCTGCGTTTTTGACATATCGTATGCAAAAAACTCTTTGGCGAATACAATCCACACTCGTACAAAGGTCTACAATTTTGGTGCAAAGACATAACTAAACTTCCTCAGTGTATTTTTTGAGTTACTACTTTCGTATACGCAGGAATATCCAGAACGGAAGGCAGTCATACTGTCAAATATTAAAACATTGATTATTTAAAACTTGATAGGTGCCAAAAGTTAAAATTTGAGTTTTATACAGTTATGATATGGATACTGGGTGCTGAAACATGAATGCAAATAAATGCAATTCATGCTACACTTAATTAACAAGCACCTACATTTTCAGGCACCTAAAAATTTAATGGCCAGAAGTGAAAGTATAGCTGAAAACAAAGCACTGATATAAAATAATAGATAAATTAAAGAATAACAAAGTTTTTAAATTAAATATTTTTTTATTAACAAGTGTTTACATTAGAAGGTTACTGCCAACTATAAGTTAAGTATATTGAAAAGACATAGACTGACGATGCACACAATCAACATATATAAAAACAATTGAGAAATGTAGCTACACATTAAAACAAAGCGCTGCAGGCTTAAAATAGTAAGAAGATATTAAGAAAATACAACTTAAATTCAAGAAGCATTTCCTTCAGTAGAAAATTTGAATATGTTGATAATGCACAGGGCACACACTTATTGGAAACACATTTTGCGTGATTTTGTATTATCACTTGCATAGTATTAGACACGAAACACTTTCCTGCACAAATGGTTAGCAGCACTAACTTTCAAGATGAAGCAACACACAAAAGCAAGCTATGTTGATTCACAGGCGATTAATCAGGAACAAGCTTTGTAACGATCTATAGGTGATTCAGCTGCATTATTGATGCCCACAACTTCCTTCACTTTCACAATCAAAACGAAAAATAAAACTTCGAGGGACAGGCTGTTCAATTATTTCCGTATTGCTGTGCATGGTGGGTTGAGTAATTTTATCCAATAACTGAGACTGGATCACTTCATTCGTACTTAAACGTTCGCTCAATCTACTGAGAGCGTAAAATCCACAGCCCTTTCACAAAATTAATTCAAGAATAGCATAAAAGGATAACGACAGCCACACTTCCAAAAGTGAACCAAATTTGCTTCAGTTCAAACTGTATTCGATTTTCATCTTTTTAAAAGGAACGATTTCATAAATTTGCTTTCTATCGTGGAAAAAATCATACCTGAGATATGAACCATTTCTCTCTTTTACCATCGGAATAACTTGCAGATGCACCACCTTCTTGTTCAGTCAAGCCAATCTATTCAAAAATTTCACACAAAGGAATCTCTTTCAGTCAGGCGACGCTAAAGCCATTTCACACAAAAATTCATACGCCGTACAAGATGGCGAGCAAATAGTTCCGTTAAATAAATTTGATTTACAATTTAATAAACTTGAAACATTAAAGGAAATGATATAAAAAGTTAAGGCAATTAATATTTAAGTTGATTACTAGGAAAATAATTAAGAAAAATTAAGATATTTAATGAAACTGTAAAAAATTACCGTTGAAATTTTATAAGTTGCCAGGATGCCACAAGAAACGAAAGAAACTTTTGTGGCGAAGGTTTAAATATTTAAAAATATTGGTAAAGCCGAAAAATGATGTGGTTGCATTTTTTGCAATCTAACACATACCATTGGTACAAAATTGGATACAGATTTACGATTCTGGGAATGAAACTATTTGCCAAATTTGATCGGCCTATCTCACTGTGCTTTTGAACAATCGTATTCGTATGGACACGGAGTAGAGAGACAGACAGCCTGCTTTTTGATGGATTTCGTACAAAATTTAATACAGACCTACAATTTTGGTGAGAAGATCTTGTATCAGTTATCATTTGTCAAGCTCGTTCTGTTTTTGAGTTATCGTGTCAACAGATGCGAGGTCAGTCAAAATGTTAGTTGCACTGCTCGAGAAAACAAAACAGGAAAGAAATTTTACAATAATGTTATATGCACGCGAAAGTACCGCACAAAAGCTACTTTTCGATGTAATCACTTCTTTATTAAAACACTAGTCGAGGCGTGGCATAAGTTTTTCTGTGTCCCCTGCGAAGAATTTCCGTCCAATGTCCAATAACCAATAAGTTAGGGTCTAGCTGATACCCGACAGTATTGTTACGCACACTTCCATGTGAAATATCCAGTTTATTTGCAATTTTGTCCTCTTCCACTGGTCTGTTTGCCAGAATTAATTCATTCACGCGAGCAGCGATCTCATAATTCGTCGAAGTTGTTGGCCTTCCCTCGCGCTCAGCGTAGTCCATATCTGTATGTCCTCTCTCAAACATGTTCCGCCACTTCGCGGTAGCTTGACGCGACATTGAATTTTCACCATACACTTCATGAACTGGCGATGAATTTCAGTGCAGTTACACCTTTTCGCCCACAAAAACGAATCATTGCACGCATTTCCAATTTGGACACCACTTCCAGCTGCCGAGACAAACTAAAATTGCCACGCGAAATCCGCTATCTCGCACGACACAGATAAATGTCTGAAGTGCTTCCACAAAGTTTCGTCAAAATAGCCTTTCACCGAAAACTTTTACGAAGTAGTGCAACTAACTTTTTGACTGACCTACTTACAACGGCACTCCTTACTTCTGCACCTATAATCACAACAGTTGAATGGACATGCTGCAGTATTCAGCTGCAGATGGATAGGCATAATTTTGAAACATTTTTTAATCGGACTGGGGAAGATTTAAAACGTGAAGACTCAACAAAATCTGGAATTTAAATTTTTTGAAGATTGAAATACTTTCTTTTTTGCGTACTTGTAGAACGAAGTGATAACAACCCTGATTCCATAATCAAATAGATGGATTTCAATACGCATTAATAATGGAATACATGTTTACACAGGAAATCCGTAGATTTATGGAAATGAATGTACTTTATTGGAAAAATTTCCTGTAGAACCATTAATGGATCTATAAAATTACTCTGAAATGTTCCAATTTCTTATACACAAGCCAATTGCAATAGGAAAAAGGAACGTTATACAGACATGAAAAAAAAATCCAAAGTTCTTCCCATTCATTTGGTAATGACGAGAAAGGGATGAAAGTTGGATTTATCAATATTTTCGAAAGAAATCTTTAGATAGAAAGACTTGTTTGTCATGCAGTAACACAAATTTCAACGAAATGTTTTTAAGAAATATACAAATCTGGCTTAAAGAAACATACAAAGTTTCTTCCCTTTAGGTCCTTACCTGAGTTATAGTGTTCATAGACAGATGGACATGATTGTTTTTTAGGGAGATCTAAAACGTGGGGATTCATCAAAAGCTTGATGTTAATTTTTTGATGATTGCAATACTTTACTTTGTATGTTTCGTACTTTTAGAGAAATTAAAAATAAAAACTTTTGAGATAAGAAGCTACTACTGGAGCCGAGTTTACTATTTAATGTACAGGTTGTACACAAATTAAGCGACACATTTCAAAAATTAATAAAAAAAATAAAAATCTTGGAACTACGATTTTTTTAATGACAGTGAATCTGAAAAAGGTTTCTTTGAGATAGGTAACATGCAATTTCGGTGGTCTAGGGGGTCGTAAATTATTAGAAATCAAAAATTTGTTTAGAGCCATTATATGAGAAAATATTAAAACTGGAAGAAAAATAAAAGCATGTATTTGTAGGGAATTTTACGCTCTTTAATTTGTGAATTCACATGTAGTGTGAAAACTGAAGGGCTTTCGTGATATTCAAGAAAAACTAAAAAAAGAAACTAGAAAACACGCATCGGCTGATCGGTAGCCATTACGTACGAAATTTTCTCGATGTAACAAATTTAGAACGGCGTTACGCAGCATTACCTATCTGAATAAAACTTTAAGATGCGCTCTTATTTAAAAGAAAAACGTAGTTCCAATATTTTTAGTTTTTTTATATTAATTTTTGAAATGTGTCACTTTATTTGTGTACCCCCTGTATATAAGAATTAATAATGAAATATAAAATGGCAACACAATACTTCACAATTTTTACCTCATGTTTTTTCTTTCATCGTCCATTTTTCATCTATCTTCGAATATCTTAAGAATTGGAAACACAATAGAAGACAGAGACATTGTAAAAACATCAGCACTTTCCCTCAAATCCCCGCACAAAACGCACCCACTTGAAATACCACAGACGTAGAACCCTGCTTTCACCACTACTTACTTTGGAAACCGAATGAATTGAAAATACGCGTCATGGGAAAACTCCGCTTCCGCTTCGTACTAAGTTGTGTCCTTCTTTCAGTCAATAAAAATGACGGATTATGTACGAAAGTCAGAATTTTTCCTTTCGCAGTCTGGGAGAAATAGGCACTTGACGAAGATTTAAGTCCCGGACTTTACCGTTCCGGATAATCCCGGAATGAATTCTTTTTGAGTGTTGAGTTTGGGAATGAGGGGGAAAATGGGAAGTTGCAGCATAGTGGGTTTCTGGGGGTTTATTTACTTGTATTTTTTTCTTTGGTTTCTTAAAAGGAATTCTGGGATATGAAATTGGAAGAAACTTAAGCAATATTTTGGATATTTACCGATAAAAGCAATAGATTTAACTTAATGGTTAAAATGGTTTGGAGAATTTACCCGACTCAAAGGATGAAAATGGAATTTGGGCATCAGGATTTTATTTTTAGCTTTATAGCCAGAAATTTATCGTAGCATTGCTCAATTTCAATCTTAAATAAGCAGTTGGAAAATTGCGTTTTATCGTAGTGATGCAAAACTGGTAATAACTATTGTTTAGATCCGGAGTTTGGGGCATAGATAAAACTAAGGATACTAAAAAAATTAACAAATTAATTATTCATATCAAAATAAGTAAAGAAGCATTTTATAAATAAAAATAGAGATATCGAACATAAATATACAGAATGTCTCAAAATATGCTCGAACTTTGAAGAACTACTGCGTTAATAAATAAAAACGCAGAACCAAGCTTCATATTCCAAGTTAATTGCTATATTAATGATCAAAACGACTTGAAGTTGTATCTTGATAGAATTCTTGTGAACATACAGTTAGAGCAAAGTGTGACATTGACTTTCCCTCACACTGACCGCACCTCACCCCTATGGATTTCTTTTGGTCACAAATTACTTATAGCTCAGTAGCAGCAAAAGCGATAAGTTGAGAGCAATCGTTGAAGAGCAATCACGAAAAAGAAGACTGCTATGCTAAACGATGTTTGCAATATCATATATTGGCATTATCAGCAATGCCTGGACAATAAAGTTTCGATCATTTCCTATAAGTGAGAAGGTTATGCCTACTATTATATAACTAGAAACTCACCCGTCATACCATGACGGGTGCAAATTGCCTCTTCATTTGAGAGATTGCCCGGCAAATTTGACATGTATAAATAGATATATATGCGAGAGAAATGTTTAACATTGATTGAAAACAAATAAAATAAACATATGTTTTATGACAGGAAATACTTTTTGTTTACTTACATATTATTTACATATTTATTTATTCAAAAACCCTTTTGGTAAACAACATTCCGTGTGAAGTATTTTTCGTTGTTTAACAATTTTATTATAATTCAATAACCATAAAATTCTCAGCTTGTCAAACGTTGCCAAAATATATCATCAAATTATATCACTACGATTGCAATAAATAGTCAGATGAATCGTGGCGTCCAAACTGTAACACGCGCAGGATATATCACTGACATAATTTAGTACTTTCTATTGAAAAACGGAAATTAATTTGAAATATAGGATTAATATAATTTAAAATTTCTCGGGAACTTGATCATAGCGAGA
Source organism: Araneus ventricosus (assembly GCA_013235015.1). NCBI lineage: Eukaryota > Metazoa > Arthropoda > Arachnida > Araneae > Araneidae > Araneus > Araneus ventricosus. Next base: position 10,786 of record BGPR01033608.1, on the reverse strand, counting down.
TAAATTTTATATCAATCGATAGAAAATTTTATTTCTCTATTTTAGAGCTATTAAATTTGAAATTAGAAATACAATTACTCTTTTACATTTAAAATGACTGAAATTTAGGTTCTCTAACAACAAAATAATGCTGTTTAACGTTTCGCAGTGCTATGGTGCGAGTTTTATTGTTGGTGACGTCAGAGCGTTACCGAGAAATCTGGGCTATTATATTAGTAATTACAATTATAGAAACTATATTTGGTCCGGCTTATTATGTATTTACTAAGAATTTATATCCTATAAAACATTAAAGATTTAGTAAAATAATTGAGTGGTTCTATCTGATGTATGGTTCTAATTGCTTATGTATGAATTAAAGTACTTACACAATTTTTGTAACGCTCTGTATTTTTAAAACTGCATGTTAGTATGTAATTAAAATAATTACCATGTGTGTTTTGAATATTATATATTCGTATGATTGTTGAGGAATACTAACGTTTGCACTTTTTTTCTTGTAGGTAAGTGAAAATTTATATGGATATTTTGATTGAGAATAAAGGTATGCTGATTTTTTTCACTTACTTTATGTATCGGCAGTATGGAATTAACATTAATCTTCCTTTTAAATTTTTGCTCTTATCATGTATATTTTTATTTTATTGTTGACTATAATATTTAAACACACATATTTATTCGAAATAAATGAAATGAATTGGATATAGTATTTATTAACCCCTTCGCAGGCAATGACGTATTCAACTCGACGGAGTTTTTGATACGTTTCAAATGAGGTGTGTTATCTAACTAGGACGTCAAACGAATTCGTACTCTAATAGGATAATCATAGAGTAAAGAAAAGTTTAAGATTTTCTAAAATCAGATTTCGTCTAAAAATGACTCGGTCTTTTCGTGAATACAAAGATATAACCCGAATATATGTTGATATTAATTATTAAAAATTGTAAATTTTGCTGGAAGATAGCAAAATTAACATCTTTAGAAACTCTGTATGTAAAAATTTCGTATAAAATATTCTGTCGTAACTTAAAAACCCGGCTACAAAAGTTGCTAATTGCTTAGAAAATACAACAAATTTTTTGAATCTTTCTTTAAATTAGAAATAGGCTTTTAATCATAGATCTACGGTTGCCTACCATAATTTTATTTGCAAAGATTTTTAGAAATGCCTCCCGAATACTCAATCAATTGTTAAGCAGTGATTACTTTATTTAATCCGCATCATTACTTATTTATATAACAAGAATTTACCATTTTTTGTAAAATAAAGTATTTTTTTCCGGATTTTTTTCCTGAAACGAAACAAGAAACGGATTCGATAAATGGAATTTTATAGTTCTTTTATTCATTAATATCTCACCATTTTTTTTATTTTTGTACATTTAAGTGAACATATTTTGTTTTTTTTTAATTTTTATTTTTATTATATGATTGTTTAAGTATTTTAAACCAATCATGCCAAAAATTGTGTAGGTTTTTTTTTTATAAATATCAGTTCTTAACTGTCATTTACCATTTTATATGTGTATGTTCCTACATTAAATAAAGTTTTTCGTTTAACTTATTCATTAACAATAAATAACACGTAATTTAATCCTTTATGATTAAATAAATTTATATCCCTATGTTTAAATTGACTCTCCCAATTAATTCACGTTCAATTTGTTGAACAGTTTCTTTGAGTACAAATAATATTTTGAGAACGGAGTTTCGCTAATGTTGCTCTAGAATAAATTAGCAATAACTCTAAGAAAGCCTTATAATTGAATTCGGTTTCTCCTATTAAATCTTTGACGGTTTGGATATTTTGCATTTCACCCTAAACTTGTAGACACAGGACAAATATTGCCTTTTTCAGATGTAATCTAGTTAACATAATTATGAAGTGCTAAATGTTTTATCAAATTAAGTTTTTTTTTAGTCAAATTGAGGCATTTCCAATATTTTGTTACGCAAAAGTAATCATGTTAATTATAAGCACTATAAAATCTATACGGATAGACCTTTATGAAAATTAGTAATTAAAGATATAAACCGTAAAACTCTAGCAAGAATTTCGCTATGGGCAGTTTGAAATTTCTGCACGGATATTTTTTTCAATAAGCAGAAGAGAAAAATTATTCATCAGCAATAATCCTAGTAATTTTGTGTAAAACAATTACTTCATAATTAAGTATTCTTAGAGAATATGGATATTTTTATGTATATATTAATTCATAATTATATACTAATAGTAATTATTCAAAAATATATAATTTTGTACTGATGAATAAATAATTTGACACTTTTCAAATTATAATAGTAATTTCACTGAAATAAAGCCTTTATTTATAAAGCTAATATTCCTTGAAATGCTATTAAGGATTTCTGCAAGATATTAACAAAACTTAATTACTTCGTTTATTTCGTTAAGATATTTATAATTAGTTTCTATTTTAAAAATCCTATGCTGCTTATTAATTAATTATCTTAAGTTTTTTTCTCTGATGTTGTAATTTTAATTAATCGGAAAACATTTTTATTCTCATTTTATTTAAATTGATTTGTTTCATGTCTGGAAAGATGAAATTGTGTATTCGATTCTTTACTCATTTCCTCAACTACTAGAGCACTCAAATTTTGTACAGTTGTGTGTTGCTGATGAAAACACAATATTGCAATATTTTCATAAAAAATCTATCAATTTATCGCTTAATTCAGTTGGTTTTGATTTAAAACATGTAATGTAAAAAAAAATTTTTAAGTCAATTCCTACTATGTATGGAATTATTAAATGTATTTGAACTTGAGTGGTAGTTTTCGAGATATAATAAAAACGTACTGCGCATGCGCAAAGATATGGCTAAAATATGGGGGTGCTTCGATGATCCCATGGGCCATCCATATACCCAAGAACCAAGTCTGTAGTTTTCGAGATATAATGAAAAATGTACTGCGCATGCGTCATGCAAAATATGAAATGAGAGACAAACGGACAAACATGCAGACAAGAAAGCGAATTAATATTGCATTGTCATCTAGTTCTGATCTATGTTTAATGTTTCAAGTTTAAAATCGATTGCAAAATTTTAACAAGATATATATATATATATATATGTATGTAATAAATTAACACGTTCCTAATTTTTAAAAACGCTACTCAAAATTTAATCCGTAAAATTATTCATACTTAAACTCTAACACACAATTAACTGTCCCTTTAACGGGCTGAAATCCAGTTTCAACCGGTCTGACGTTCGGGAATTCCCCTCTTTTCCGATACTACTTAATCTCTCTGCGATGGTGCAACTTCCTCTTTTTAAAATCATGTAACCTTCGTACTAGACGCCCGTTTTGGCGTGGCTTGTTTTCTTCGTCGCCGGTGACCGCGCTTTGCGTCTATTTATACTTTAACAATGGCTTGATATTATTCCGAATTATTTAAAATTACCTGAAACCTATCGAATAAAACATGATTGAATAAAATAAACTTATCTTCATTCATCAAAGACTGCCTCTTCATTGGATTAACTAACACTAGTTGAAATGATGTTTCATATATATATAGGGAGAGTGTGAACTAATAGTAGGAATTAAAAAAGAGGTGTCATTTGTGAGCGAATCCGACGAAAATTTGATTACAAAATCCCCTAATATTTATAGTAACAAATTGCGAATTGTGTGTCATTCTCAAAAATAGAAAATAGCAAAAATGGAAGCTTTTTTAAAACACGCATTATCAGTGAGCTGTGAAGTAAAAAATGAGTTTTTTTTTATCAAAAACATTGAGGTCAAAATATAGCCGTAAACGCTATGGTGATTAGGAAGTTAAGACATGACGAATATCAAAATCCAGAAAATTCTAAAACATTTATTTGGAAAATTATAGATGTTGTTAAAATTCCAACTTACTTATTAGCTCTTCAAGCTTTCAACACTTTTTTTTAGTTTCAAGTTTTTGATGAAAATTTATTTTTCACATTTAGCCGTAGTACGCTAGTAAAAATGTATTTAAAAACATTTTAATTTTTTTTATTTTAAGAATGTATTCCCAAGTTCAAGATGCCGCTATGGAAAACTTGAATGATTCTTTTGCCTACGTGTTGTTACTAACTCCATTGTGACGGACTAACTATTGCTTGTGAAACCAGCGGGAGTGGTCTCCCCTAAACTTTCTCTTATACTTCTAACACATGTAGGGACAAAAAATAAGCTAAAACCCCTGGCGCAGTGGAGATAAAAAAATAAGCGAAATTATGTCAGTTCCCCAAAAACTTGCTAGGATAAAAATTTCGAATCTGCTTATTCCCAGGATGCAACAAGTTTTATATAGCACACGTTGAAACGACAAAACGGAAATAAAATAATCCGAGCAGGATCAGAATTCGCCAAAAGGGGGAAAAAGAACCAAATGGGAAGAAACGAAGCGCTTTCGAAGCTACAATTTCGTAGACCGCCAACGTCAAAAGCCAACTATACTAACTTGAGTAAAATAAACGAAACGCTCGCCAACAGAGTCGCAATGTGCAATTTGAATCAAATATGCAATTTAAACACCTTTTTTCCAACGGATTGAAACGAAATTTGAGCACAGATCTGTAATTAATATTAGCAAACGTCATAACATTTTTTATTTATCTAAGCCAAAGGGTTTAGGAGATATAATTTTTACAAGTATGCGACTATACAGACCCACAGACAGTCAACCCTTTGACGGATTTGGCCCAAAATTTTATACGAACCTACATTCATGACGATAAAGCTGTGTATAAAATTTCATCCATCTGGCTTTTCAAGTGTTTGACTTATAGCGTTCGCATGACCTCGAACATGCAGACAGACAGACTTCCCGTCGACGGATTTTGTCCAAAATTTGATAGAAACCTACAAATTATGTTTAAAGACTGTATATGAAATTTCATCCCCGTAGGTCTAATAGTTTTCGAGTTATCGTGTTCACAGACAGACACACACACACAGACAGTGTTTTTCGGACTCAGGGAGGTCTAAAACGTGGAGATCCGTCAAAATCTCGAGTTCGAATTTTTTGACGATTACAATACTTTCTCCTTGTATACTTCGTATACGAGAAAGTAAAAAGCTGTCTTTAGTGATTAAGCCGAACTTAATCTCTAAAATTTAGATGCAATGGGCTATACATAATATATTCCTTTGAACAATTTGTGAATTTTCGAATTTTTCATGAAAATATATCAATTTAAGTCATTAAATCTTTCGAGGTGAAAAGTTGACTACCGAAACTCTTAGCTCTCTTTCATCTTTAGGCTATTACAAACTGTAGACTGCACTTTAAAAAATGATTTACTATCTATAGAGCTATTTGGAATATATTTTGATTCCGTTTCTGTATGAGCAAATGTTGTATATAGAATCAGTATTTGTAAATGACTGAAAAAATTTGTTGTACTTTACATAATGTGAATGTTATACTTTATATATTACTAGCCGCCTTCGGCGACCAGCTTGTTTGCAGGGAATATGGTTTCAATTGAATCTTGTATCATTTTATATTCATGGATGCTTTAACAACGTAATTTTAAACGTCAGATTGTAGTAGATATTTAACGAATGTTCTTTTAGTAGCTTTTCACCTGTTCTGTGTCCATAATTGAACCAAGTAACTGACCATGCCATGTAACATCTAATTGCACGTTGCCGGCGCCATTTTCACTTTCTTATTTATTTTGCAAAATATGCATTCGATTTCAATATTAAAATGACACAGCATATTTTATGGCCAACGACATGTTAGCTGAATTAAAACATTCTGAAAAAAGAATGGAAACGTAGTAACCATAATCATTCAGGTTATTGGATATAATTCTTAATATACGTAATATCTCAGAGAGCTTGGTTTAAAGGTTCCATAACAATTTTGGTGAAATAAAATATGAAAGCAAAATGTATTAGGGTATTATCTCAGATTAAAACAATGAAATATAAATATGCAATTAAATATTTGTTTGAGCAATGAAAACGGTTTGAGTTGCGTTGCAACAATGAAAAGTATTGTTGTAAATTATGCCAAAAATTTTTTTTTTAAAATTAATTAAAATTCCAGAAAACAATGCACGGTATTTAAATTGATATCATTGGAAAGGTAATTGTTTGCACTTTCAGATGGTGTAATAATAATTTTTGTTTGTAATATTTTCGGAAGTTATTAAGGAAAAGCGCCAAATTTTCACTTAATTTTTAATTAATTAAAATTATAATTAAAATTTCAACAAAATGGCTCCGAGGTGCACATTCCCACATTCCAAAGTATGCTTGTGCCAAATTTCTTAGCTCTAAGTCCAGCGGTCTGGCCTGTAGAGTGCCAAGACACACACACACACACATTCTCCTTTGTTATTAGTAGAGATAATATATACTTGTATTGTGCTTTTTATGACATACTAATTTGTTATACTTTACCATAGTTATGCTTAAACTCTCTTTTGCTTTGCTAAAATTGCTTTTATTTCAAACATCAAGGGAATAATTCTTACGTTGCACTTAATAAATGACATTTGGAAAAATACTTTTTTACTACAAAAAAATTATTGTAGAGTAGATTTATTAAAAAAACAAAACTAAAAAACTTCCTCTCAATACAAATATATTTATAAAAAAGACATCTAACTGCCGTAAGGAGTAAAAAAAATCATTATATGGCTCTCGGTTCCATTAAAAGAACAAAAGAAGCACTGTTAAGACATGAGCTTCTTCGCATTAATTAATTAACGAGATACTTGACTGAAATTAGTATCTGTTAATGAGAAAATAACGTCTTCGTTAAAACCGTCATCATTTTGGTAATTTACTTAAGAGTAAAACAATTTCTTATTCTAATTTCCCCGCTTTTTCTCATTTATTAAGACTTTTTGCTCTTCGCGATCTTTTTAAGTATTCATTGCTGAGTTCTACTATTAGGTACTTGAAGACAACTTAAGATTAAAGTAATTGGGTACTTCCGAAGCATAAGCATAAAAGCTTTTGGGTCGTTTTTTTAAATGAAAAGAGGGATGCTAAAACAATTGTTTGAAAGGGAAACAATGCTTTCAAAAAATTAGATGCTTATTTTGAAAAATGCCACAGTGTATTTATTGTGGCTGTGTTTGCGCTTGTTTCTGCATTTTATTCGTGATTTTACTCCATAATTCAATGAAAAAACGTTCAATAATTTACCCTAGAAGAAGAGATGTCTTTATTTTTAACCCTCTGATACCGAGCGAGGCGGTCTAAAAATTTAATTTTAACAGCGAAGAAGTCCGGATCATATTCCAAAAATCATATCCAAATAGGATTATATTCCAAAGATCATATCCAAATAAGATCATATTCCAAAGATCATATCCAAACAACATCATATTCCAAAGATCATATCCAAATAAGATCATTTTCCAAAGATCATATCCAAGCAAAATCATATTCCAAAGATCATATCCAAATAAGATCATATTCCAAAGATCATATCCAAATAAGATCATATTCCAAAGATCATATCCAAATAACATCATATTCCAAAGATCATATCCAAATAACATCATATTCCAACGATCATATCCAAATAAGATCATATTCCAAATTTCTTGTTCCCATGCACGCAAACGGACAAAATGGCTTCCCGTAAACAAATTTAGTGCAGAATTTGAAACAAATCTATAATTTTGGTGATAACGCTGCAAATGAAATGGGGATTGGAAAAACCTACCAGTTTAAACCGAAAACGGTATTTTTTTGTTTCGGTTAACCGGGTTCTTTTCGGTTACTTTTTTGTCCCGGTTATAACCGGTTATTTCTTTTAACCCTCTCATACCGAGCGAGGCGGTCGCGGGCGATCTGAAAAGTTCCCATTAACAGCGACGAAGGCCGGCCTGAGGCGGTTGGCTTCTTTTGAGGGGAGGGGAGGTTCTGAGATCGCTTAGGAGATAAGCACCGTAGGGGGTCCAAGTATCCTTGCCAACCACATCTCGGCCACTTTTTATTTCATTTGAAAAATAAAGTGGTCGAATAAAGTCTAAAACGAAAAATTCTTTGGTGCTTTAGGAACATCAGGAAATCAGCTTTTTATTCCCCTTTAGTATTTCCTCCTACTTATCGCGTAGAAATGTAAATTTTTTTAAAAAAATCTATCATTTTTACTTTCTCGTATATAAAGTATACAAAAAGAAAGTAATGCAATCGTCAAAAATGACGAATCTCCACGTTTTAGACCTCCCTGAGTCCGAGAAACATAATTTTGGAATTATGTCTGTCTCTCTGTGAAAACTATTAACTCTATAGGAATGAAATTTGGTATATGGACTTGACACATAATTTCTAGATTCCTATCAAATTTTGTACAAAATCCGTCCACGGGAAGTCTGTCTGTGAGGTGAACACGGTAACTCATAAACTTAAATAGCTAGGTGGATAAAATTTGGTACACATTTTTATCATCAGGAATGTTGGTTTGTGTCAAAGTTTGGACCAAATCCTTCAAAGCATTGACTGTCTGTATAATCGCATACTTTTCAACGCAATTACTTCTCTAAAAATTACTTTGATAAATGAAATTTGGTATGCGGACTTCTTACCTTAATGGTAGATTTGAGTCCAATTTTTGTGTCAATCGGTTAAAAAATCGGTTCAAATTGCAAATTTCGTTTTCTTTATCACGCCCAGCGCTATTGGTAATCATGTAGGCTTCTAATTCCACTTCCGCGTGACTCACTTTCAGAAATCGTAGTATGGCGTTTCGCTTATTGTTTTTCTCCATTGCGTTAAGTTTCTTGTTCGTTTTACTGCCTTTAAGAAAATGTTTTCTCTACATGTGTTAAATGTATACGAGAAAGTTTCGGGGAGACAACACTACAAAGTAGTGTTTTATCTTGACGAGGGCAACAAAATGTGACATTGACACGCGCAAATTTGGCACAAAACTAAACTTTTAAAAATCATTGCACAATATTTAGGTAGATATGATAGATGAACCATATCACAACTGAAAAAGGATGTTGTTTTCTTTACAATAGATAGGCAATGCTTGGTGGGTCAATGGCGAGTTTAGGACCATTAAAACATTTGAGTCACTTTGGTAATTGTGTGATCTTTAATAGTACTTTTGCTAATACTAATAAAATCATACATTTAATTGTAATTTTACTTACACTGATAAAAGCATACATTTAACTATAATTTTGCTGATACTGTTAAAAGCAGACATTTAATTGTAGTTTTGCTGATATTGATAAAACCATAAATTTAATTGTAATTTTGCTGATACTGAGAAAAGCATACATTTCATTCTAATTTTGCTGATACTGATAAAAGCAGATATTTAATTTTAACTTCCTGAATGCTGATAAAGAAGAGACTTGCGCAAATTATTTGCAGTCGGAACAAATGGCTAAACCTCTGAAGACTGCGTTCAAGAGCCTATCTTAGATTTGATTTTTCTCTCGCAGGTCTTACTCTACTAGAAGTAAAGTTCGTATAGAAATGCTTATCAGAAAAGTAAAATTGAAGTAAAGGTGGTTAATAATTTTGGAAGCGATAACTCAGTAACATTTTTCCAACATGAATGGAGTGAATGAAAGGATAAAACAAAATAAAGATTATGAATGAAAAATTTGTTGATATATCAGTAAATTTGATATTGGCACAAATGACTTTATTTTCACATCATCAACAAAAACTAGTTCAATTAACTTTTTTGCTTAGTTTAAGATATTGAAAGGAAAACGCAAAATGAGTCATGATGAATCGAGTTTCTTCAAGATTAAAGCTATTACTTGCAGGAAAGGAGAACTTCTAGTAGTTGATGAGACTCCATGATGGTTCAATTCCAATTTGAGAGGAAATAAATGTTTTTTTTATTTATTCATTAACGTTGGCAAGACTTCTATAATCATATATGTCACAACATTGCTGGTAGTTTTGTGAATATATCTGTTGCAGAGTGTACCAAAGATTTGATTCATACTTCTCTTTCCATAATGAAAAATGGTTTATATAATCCATTTGCCACTTTCCCAACAAAATATACCATTACCTTCAAATTTAGGAAAACAACGGCAAAACCCAGGCCTTCCCGGTCTCCTTTTCACACACATTGCGTTCATAGAACACTCCGAATCTTTGTCACATTTGCCGAGTAACATCGCCAATTTGTCCCTTTCTTGAAGCGGCTGCAAACCTTCTTCCACATCGAACAGTCTCTCAAAAGTTTCAGTGGTCGTACGAAGTCTCTTATTTGAGAGATTTTTCATCTGTTTCCTTTTAGGGTCCCTTTCCCGTAGCCTTTCCAGGAAGGCCAGTCTACGTCGTTCAAAAAAGCTGAGACGTCTGGTTGGTGGAGGTTTTGGTGTTTCCAAATCCATCGCCTCCTGTTCAAAATTTCCGTATTCGTCCCTGTCAAAATCACCGAAGTAACTTTTCTGCTTTTGTGCAGCGGAATTCAACTCTCTTCGTGATCGAACAGGACGATCTTCAAATGTATCTGAATCCGCACCGAAATTCATTGGCGAACGTAAATCCTCATTGCCTTGTCGTTCACGCATATATCTTGCTGTAAATGAAGGCTTGATCCTTGAATTTTTGAACAAAGCAGGACTATCATTTAATTTTGAGGATCTCTTCTGATTGTATTTGTTTATGTCATGTTTTATAGTTTCTGTTGCTACTCTTTGGACAACATTTGATTCATTTTCTGACACGGCATGACGATTTTCAGATTCAGATCCATCTTTGACTTCAACGTCCTCATCTGGATCATGCACATCACGCTTCACGACTATAAGATTCTCAAAAGATTGTT